>SJYC01120104.1:0-13952 GCA_006408675.1 Madoqua kirkii
CCCTTCTCCTTGGCAACCACAAGTCTCTTCTCTACAAAGATAAGTGTTATTTTATGAAACGTTATATAGGCATATACAGATTTGCATATGGATGTATACCTCTGTGGTGTTGCAATGTAAGTTGTACTTCTAGAATCAAATCAAATTTCAAGAAAGACTGCTTGGGGAATCACTTCAGAAGGCAAAATGTTAGGAGTTGAAAGAGAAGACCGCAAAGGGGAGGCCAACTTTTAGGTAAAAATAGAACACTGCCCTCTGGTGGATGGAAAAAGGCAGCAACAGACCTCCTGTAGCAACAGGACCAGGGTTACAAACTGTTGTTTAGTCGCCAAGTCATGCCCAACTCTTTTCCGATGCTTTGGACTGTACAACCCACCAGGCTCCTCTATCCATGGGATCTTCCCAGGCAAGAATACTGGAGTGGCCTGCCATTTCCTTCTCTAGGGGACCTTCCCGACCCAAGGCTACAAGAAACCATTTAATTAGTGTCCTCCGTTGTTAACAATGGTTATGGTTTTTCCAGCAGTCATGTACAGATGTGACAGTTGGACCATAAAGAAAGCTGAGCACCAAAGAACTGATGCTGTTGAGCTGTGGAGCTGGAGAAGACTCTTGAGAGTCCCTTGGGCAGCAAGGAAATCAGATCAGTCAATCCTAAAGGAAATCAACCCTGAATATTCCCTGGAAGGACTGATGCTGAAGTGTACAGATGTGACAGTTGGACCATAAAGAAAGCTGAGCACCAAAGAACTGATGCTGTTGAGCTGTGGAGCTGGAGAAGACTCTTGAGAGTCCCTTGGGCAGCAAGGAAATCAGATCAGTCAATCCTAAAGGAAATCAACCCTGAATATTCCCTGGAAGGACTGATGCTGAAGGTGAAGCTCCAATACTTTGGCCACTTGATTTGAAGAACTGACTCATTGGAAAGGAGACCCTGACACTGGGAAAGATTGAGGGCAGGAGGAGAAGGGGGCGACAGAGGATGAGATGGTTGGATGGCATCATCACCTCAATGGACATGAGTCTGAGCAAACTCAGGGAGACAGCGAAAGACAGGGAAGCCTCTCATGCTACAGTCCATGAGTTGGACACTTGGCAACTTAGCAACTGAACAACAATTGTTGGTAAAATTCCTTGTGCATCTTTAGCCATTTTTTAAAATCTTTTCTTCATAGCATCATATCAGTCCATGAAACTTTTGAGTGTTGCATCTGGAAGCAACCATGAGAGCAGGGGTCCCAGATTCCACTTGGCTTGAAATCCAACTAGAGAGTTAAAGTTCTGTGACTGTGGGACTTCCCTGGGGGTCCAGTGGCGAAGACTCTGCACTTCCACTGCAGGGTGTGTGGATTTGATCCCTGGTTGGGGAACCTAAGATCCCACTTGCTGTAGGCATGGCAAAAAAAAAAAAAGAATTGTGACTAAATGTTAAATAGTTCAGAGACTGCTAAGGGACAACTGGAAAGATTTACTAACCAAAAGTAAACAAAAAAACTAATTTAAGAATAATTTTTTCAAATGCCAGAGTGTCCATATCCCTTTATTCCTCCAGTAAGCAATGTTTTAATCACCATTCAAAAACCAGAAACTAACAAAAATATAAAAATTATTTCCTATACCATGTGGCCCAATGGATGGTTTTGAAAACATCTCAAAACATGTATACGACTAAATATCAAATAAAGGTTTCCCACAAGTTCTGTGAGTTCAAAGGCAGCTCAGAGTTTGGGGAAATTCTTTAGACCCACAGAAACGGAGGGAGCGACTTCGGGTAGAACCGGGAAGAGGAAAGGGCTGTCTAAAGTCTGCTGGTTGGGGATTTCCTGGCTGTCCAGTGATTAGGAATCTGCACTTTCACAGCTGAGGATGTAGGTTCAATTTCTAGTCGAGGAACTAAGATCCCACAAATCTCCTTGTCTAAGAGAAGTAGGAAATGAGCTTAGAGAGAAGTGATCTGGGCAGAAGGTGAAATCTGGCTTAATCCCACTGAACAGAGCAGCACCCCCATCTCTGTATTCAAACAGCCTCCAAATACAGCCCAGACATCAACCTAATAACTACTTATAAAAATTACAAACACCTACTATGCGCTGAGTAATAACAGGGGAACCACACAGATGCAGCCGCAGCCCACGTGAAGCTTCTGTCTAGCGAGGAAGAAACCCAAGAATCAACACAATGAGTCCTAGATGATTAAATGAGGATAAAACCGCCAGAGTGTATACCTTAAACATACACAGTTATCCAATTATATCGGGTTATTACAAACACCTACTATGTGCTGAGTAATAACAGGGGAACCACACAGATGCAGCCGCAGCCCACGTGAAGCTTCTGTCTAGCGAGGAAGAAACCCAAGAATCAACACAATGAGTCCTAGATGATTAAATGAGGATAAAACCGCCAGAGTGTATACCTTAAACATACACAGTTATCCAATTATATCGGGTACTGCTGGGGTATGGGACAAGAGCAGAAGATGGCAACAGTAATAAACAGCTTGTAACCCAGGCCTGGGGGACAAAGAAGAATTTCCCAGAGGAAGGAATGCCTCAAATTGTGATTCTCAACCCTGGCTGCACATCAATCAGAATCACCTGCCCAAGCTTTTAAAAATAGCAAAGTCAAGCCTCATCACTCAGACATGCGGATGTTAATCGTTCTTGGGTGGAGTCCAGGCCTTGGCATTTCTTAACACTGCCCAGATGATGTAACGTATAGTCAGCATTGAGAATGCCTGGTTTAAGCTGAGCTCCAGGATGAAGAGTTAGCTGCCAGGGTCCAGCCCCGGTGGATCCAGGGTAATTCGAAGGGTGAACGGTGTAGGTGAGGAAAAACTTATTTATTTATTTAATTAGAAATATAAGATTAGATTAGGAAGAAATAGTGTAGTAGGAAAATTAAGTTGAGAAAAGAGGCTGAATAACTTGGTTACGTGGAAAACCAATAAAACTTCAAGACAAGAAGTTTACACCATCTACCTTAGGCCACCGGCGTCCTCTTGAATAGCGGGGGATGGGTGGGGGGGGGTGCGGGGGTGCCCCGCCTTGGGCTCCCCCTCGAGTGGATCTTAAAAGCCAGGGCAAGTAAGTAGACACAGCGAGCTTCCACGCCCTAGATGGGAATTCAGCCAGAAATCAGAGTAAAGAGAAGACATGGGGAAACCAGTCCAGCGACTGGCCCAACCTCTATTGTTTAGAAAGGCCTTTTATACCTTTTTGATTGTACATAGAGATCAATGGGTAATAAAAAATTATGCAGCGTCAGCAGCCCTGACTCTTATCAAAACCAGGTTTTTCTCTCTGCAGACCTAGTTGTATACACAAGTCTTAGGTGATTTACATCCTCTTTTGGCCAGAGGGCCAATTAACATTTTACAGCCTTTTTTCTGATAAGGGTTTGTCAACCAGAAGACTTACTTGTGTTGATCTTCCCAAAGTCTGGTGCCACTCTCAGCACTAAATAAAGTTACATTCTTACATAGCAAGGACACAAGAGGAGTGCAGTGATATATAACAAAGAAAAGTAATTAACTCAAAAGTCTAGTATTGCTAACATCAAAACTACTATTATTCCTTTTTCTATATCCCTATTACACTGATTAATACCCTTCAGGTGTCTAAAAGGTAAAGAATATGGAGGCCTGGCAGCAGTCATTGAGGCAACAGTGAAAACCCGTCACCAATATAATTTTTAGCTCTTAGAAAAGGCTCTGTATCTTTTAGATACTTTAAGCTGTGTGCCTCTCCCAGTTGAGGGGCTGTAAACAAGGTGTAAAAGTCTCTAATTGTCAGGCAAGTTAGGGAGCCATCAAGAGGGGTTTTGAGCCAAGACATTCTTTTGCAGGAGACTGTTAACTGAAGCCCTGAGTTAACTCTTTCCAGAGAAAGTCAGAAGAGTGGAAAGCACAGTACAATAAAATCAGGCTGACTCTGGTTTTGGGGGGTAGATGTTCAGGAAAACTCAGGGGGAACCCCTGAAGATAGATCATGCCTTTGCGCTTTATCTGGCTTCTTTCCTCATGACCATTGCCACGGGCGGGATTCCTCATGCTGGCTCCCGGCAGTTAGCCTAGGAGAGGCGCAAGGCAGGCAGCAGAAACTGGGAGCCCTGACGGAGAGGGTGCGGCACTCGGGCAGGGCATGGTGGAACAACACAGATAGAGCAGAGTGACAGCGGAAATCAGGAGATGGGAGAGGCCAGACCGAATGAGCTCTGACCTCCCATCCAAGGGCCTGGACTTTATGCCGAGAGCCACAGAGAGCACCTTAAACAGAAGACTGATAGGATCAGATGTGTGTTTTCAAATATTTGGCACTCTGCTCTTTTCCTGAAATGGCAATCAAGGAAGCAGAGTTGTGGACCCTGGTGGCGGTAGCAAGGGGTCAGGTGGGCAAGAAGTAGACCCCACAGAACTCATGGGTTGGTTAGATGCAGGATGAACACAGGGCCTAAGCCAGAGGCTCCCACTGGCCCCGGGTGGAAAAAACTGAGCTTTTTCTTTTGAAAAAGAGAGACGGACTTCCCTGGTGGTCCAGTGGTTAAAACTCCACACTGCCAATACAGAGTCCAATCCCTGGTCGGGGAACTAAGATCCCACATGCCGTGCAAAGCAGCCAAGAGACCAAAAAATATTTTTACAAAAATTAATTTTAAAAGAGAGAAACTTAATAGGTATCATCTGGAACAAAAAGACTGCAAGGGTATTAACACCTATGAGTTCATAATGATTCACAGAGGGGGAAAAAAGAATTCACCAGTCATTTTTGGAGACTGCGAGAGTACCAACTCATTACTCCAAAAATGACAAGCAAAGGGGAAAAAGCCAAGCAGCTTATTTCCCTTTTCACAGAGAAAATATATTTCAGGGTAACCAAGAAGTTGACAATAGAGAATTCTTCACAGAATTCTAGCTAATAAATGGCGACAGAATAACAGAATCTGAAAAACATCCTTTCCTAACCTTGAATGAAATAATAGACTTAAGATGTAATCATCGGTTTGGTTCAGTCGCTCAGTTGTGTCCACCTCTTTGCAACCACATGGACCACAGCGCACCAGGCCTCCCTGTCCATCACCAACTCCTGGAGTTTACTCATGCTCATCTCCACTGAGTTGGTGATAGCATCCAACCATCTCATCCTCTGTCGTCCCTTCTCCTCCCACCTTCAGTCTTTCCCAGCATCAGGGTCTTTTCAAATGAATCAGCTCTTCACATCAGGTGGCCAAAGTACTGGAGATTCAGCTTCAACATGTCTTTCCAATGAACAGCCAGGACTGATCTCCTTTAGGATGGACTGGTTGGATCTCCTTGCAGTCCAAGTGACTCTCAAGAGTCTTCTCCAACACCACAGTTTAAAACATCAATTCTTTGGTCCTCAGCTTTCTTTATAGTCCAACTCTCACATCCATACATGACTACTGGAAAAACCACAGCCTTGACTAGATGGACCTTTGTTGGTAATCATCAGTGTATGCTAAAACCATCATCAAGGTTGAAGGAATCTTATAAAGGAGGGATCAGGCAGATGTGATCCCTCTGTTCATGTCAACCTCATAAAAGTGGAACAAGCAGACGTGACTCTCACATTGTGATTCAGGAAGATAAACAGCCCCACCTCGAAGCAGTGCTCATTGTTGAACTTTAAGCTCAACTGAACTGAATCTAATTCTAACACAAGGAAGTAAGAAGCCAAATCCAACAGGTGGGACATTTTAAAGCCCAGTGATAAGAGTTACTATGAAATGTTGATGGTATTAAAACAAAATAAAATATTGTTGAAAATAGCAATGCTTGGGAAGGGACGTTGGAGAATTTTCTGGGGCAACGGTAACATCCTAGAGCTGAATCAGGGTTTGGGATTACCAGGTGTATGTGTTTGTCAAAACTCATCAAGCGGTGGGCTTCCCTAGTGGTCTACTGGTTAAGAATCCTGTTGCCAGTGCAGAGGATGTGGGTTCAATCCCTGCTCCGAGAAGATCCCACGTGCCTTGTGGCAACCAAGCCAGTGCATTGCAGCAGCTGAAGCCTGTGCTTCCACGAGAGAGGCCACCACACTGACAAGCCCATGCACGGCAACCGGAGAACAGCCCCACTCGCTGCAGCTAGAGAGAACCTGCACACAGCAAGAAGACAAGCACAGCCAAGAATAAACGAATCTTAGGAATTCAAGCGGTGGGCTTCCCTGGTGGTCTAGTGGTTAAGAATCCTGTTGCCAGTGCAGAGGATGTGGGTTCAATCCCTGCTCCAAAAAATTCCACGTGCCTCGTGGCAACCAAGCCAGTGCATCGCAGCAGCTGAAGCCTGTGCTTCCACGAGAGAGGCCACCACGCTGACAAGCCCATGCACAGCAACCGGAGAACAGCCCCACTCACTGCAGCTAGAGAGAACCTGCACACAGCAAGAAGACAAGCACAGCCAAGAATAAACGAATCTTAGGAAAACACCAAACACGGTTCAATTTAAAAATCTCTCACGCATTTCACTGTATGTAAAGTCTGTAGTAGTGAAAGTCGCTCAGTCGTGTCTGAACCATAGCCCGCCAGGTGCCTCCGTCCACAGAATTCTCCAAGCAAGAATACTGCAGTGGATAGCCACGCCCTTCTCCTGGGTATCTTTCTGACCCAGGGATCGAACCCAGGTCTCCTACATTGCAGGCAGATTCTTTACCATCTGAGCCACCAGGGAAGGCCCATGTAAAGTGTACCTTAAAGGGAAAAAGGGCTCTGAACAAATATTGACCTCTAGGTAATGATTTATATGCTGATATATTTCAGAGGAAGTACACTGATGTCTGCAACTGACTCCCAAATGCATCCCCAAAATAAGACAGAGTTGATGGAGGCAGTGATGAATGGAGGGATAGACTGACAGTAACATGTTAATGGAAGAATCTGAATGGTGAGGATATGAAATGTTATCAACTCTCTGTATGTGTGAGAACTTTCCCAAGTGAAATGTTGACACAAGTTAAAAAGCCGGGGCAGGAAGAATTGGAGGAAGGTGGTCAAAAGACACAAATTTCCATTTACAAGGTAAATAAGTACCAGAGATGTCATGTACAATATGACGACTCCAGCTAAGAATGCTGCAGGATCTATAGGGACATCGTTAAGAGAGTAAATTCTAAGAGCTCTCAAAGAAAAAAGTTTCTTTCTTTGTTCTTTCCTTTTTATTGTATCTGTACGAGAAGAGGGATATTACCACCCACCTGTGGCAATCATTTCACAATATGTAAATCAGCCAATCATGTTGTTTACCTTAAACTTATCCAGGGATGTATGCCAATTATTTCTCAATAAAACTGGGAAAAAATTAAGCTTAAAATGTGAACTCAGGGGACTTCCCTGGAAGTCCAGTGGTTAAGACTCTGTTCCCAATGCATGGAGGGTGAGTTCAATCCCTGGTCAGGGAACTAGATCCTACAGGCCACAACTAAAGATCCCAAGTGCTGCAACTAAGAGTTGGCACAGTCAAATAAATAAATATTAAGAAAAACACATATCTACATCTGCTCCTGTGGATAGTCCCTTGGGAGCTCAACGTACTGTATGCTGATAGGGTCTCATCTCAAACTCATCCCTCAAGTCTTTGTGACTTCTCATCCCAAAATCACTGCAGACAGTGACTGCAGCCATGAAATTCAAAGACGTCTGCTCCTTGGAAGAAAAGCTATGACAAATCTAGACAGTCTATTAAAAAGCAGAGACATCACTTTGCTGACAAAAGTCCCTCTAGTCAAAGCTATGGTTTTTCCAGTAGTCATGGATAGATGTGAGAGTTGAACCATAAAGAAGGCTGAGTGCCAGTGAATTGATGCTTTTGAACTGTGGTGTTGGAGAAGACTCTTGAGAGTCCCTTGGACTGCAAGGAGATCCAACCAGTCAATCCTAAAGGAAATCCACCCTGAATATTCCTTGGAAGGACTGATGCTGAAGGTGAAGCTCCAATACTTTGGCCACCTGATGCAAAGAGCTGACTCACTGGAAAAGATCCTGGAGCTGGGAAAGACTGACAACAGGAGGAGAATGGAGAGACAGGATGAGATTGTTGAATGGCATCATGACTCAATGGAGCAAACTATCTCTATTTGAGCAAACTCCAGGAGATGGTGAAGGCCAAGAAAGCCTGGCAAGCTGTAGCCCATGAGGTCACAAAGAGTTGGACACGGCTGAGGAACCAGAGAACAATTTGCCAACATCTACTGGATCACCGAAAAAGCGAGAGTTCCAGAAAGACATCTACTTCTGCTTTGTGGACTATGCCAAAGCCTTTGACTGTGTGGATCACAACAAACTGTGGAAAATTCTTAAAGAGAGACCAGACCATCTTACCTGCCTCATGAGAAATTCATGTACCTAACACTCCAAGTTCATGGACCTAACATTCCAGGTTCCTATGCAATATTGTTCTTCGCAGCATTGGACTTTACTTCCATCACCAGTCACACCTACAAATGGGCACTGTTTTCTCTCTGGCTCTGCCCCCTCACTGTTTCTGGAGTTATCTCTCCACTCTTCTCCTGTAGCATACTTCCTAACATTCCAGGTTCCTATGCAATATTGTTCTTCGCAGCATTGGACTTTACTTCCATCACCAGTCACATCTACAAATGGGCACTGTTTTCTCTCTGGCTCTGCCCCCTCACTGTTTCTGGAGTTATCTCTCCACTCTTCTCCTGTAGCATACTGGGAACCTGCAGACCTGGGGAGTTCCTCTTTCAGTGTCATTCCCTTTTGCCTTTTCCTACTGCTCATGGGGTTCTCAAGGCAAGAATACTGAAGGGGTTTGCCATTCCCTTCTCCAGTGGACCACGTTTTGTCAGAACTCCCCACCATGACCCGTCCGTCTTGGGTGGCCCTACACAGCATGGCTCATAGTTTCACTGACTTAGACAAGGCTGTGGTCCAAGTGATCAGTTTGGTTAGTTTTCTGTGATTGTGGTTTTTATCCTGTCTGCCCTCTGATAAGGATAAGAGGCTTCTGGGAGCTTCCTGGTGGAAGAGACTGACTGTGGGGGAAACTGGGTCTTGTTCTGATGGGCGGGGGCATGCTCAGTAAATCTTTAATCCAATTTTCTGTGAGAGACTTTATATTTTTGCCTCCAAAATCACTGCAGATGGTGACTGCAGCCTTGAAATGAAAAGATCCTTGCTCCTTGGAAGAAAAGCTATGACAAACCTAGACAGCATATTAAAACACAGAGACATTACTTTGCTAAAAAAGGTCCATCTAGTCAAAGCTATGGTTTTTTCAGCAGTCATGTATGGATGTGAGAATCGGACTATAAAGAAAGCTGAGTGCCAAAGAATTGATGTCTGTGAACTGTAGTGTTGGAGAAGACTCTTGAAAGTCCCTTGGACTGCAAGGAAATCCAACCAGTCCATCCTAAAGGGAATCAGTCCTGAATATTCATTGGAAGGACTGATGCTAAAGCTAAAACTCCAAAACTTTGGCCACGTGATGCGAAGAACTGACTTATTGGAAAAGACCCTGATGCTGGGAAAGATTGAAGGCAGGAGGAGAAGGGGACGACAGAGGATGAGATGGCTGGATGGACATGAGTCTGAGCAAGCTCCAGGAGTTGGTGATGGCCAGGGAAACCTGGCATGCTGCAGTCCATGGAGTCGCAAAGAGCTGGACACGACTGAGTGACTGAACTGAACTGAACTGGACTGTAGCCCGCCGGGCTCCTCTGTCCGTGGCATTCTCCAGGCAAGAATACTGGAGTGAGTTGTCATTCCCTTCTCTAGGGAACCTTCTTAACCCAGGGATCAAACCTGGGTCTCCTGCATTGCAGGCAGATTCTGAGCCACCGAAGGAGCCTGTTTCACTTCTAGGACTTCCCTGTGGTTTACTCCTACAGGAACCCAGATTAAGACAACTTGTTCCACAAGGGGCCTAAACAGCAGATCCTCATGATGCTGAGTCTGTACCTGGATTTCTCACTTCCTGTATGTCAGGACAGCAGTGAGAACCCTAGAGTGTTAAGTGGAGGGGGCGACAGCCTCTGGTATGCAAACACACGCACCGAGGCCCCACCTCTACAGGGCTGGGAGGAGACACAGGCAGACAGGAGCTGGCATCTGCCTTTGCTCTCCCTGTGGGATGGGGCTGAAGGATGGGGTGCTGCTGACTGTAAGGCCTGTGGGCTTGGCTGGCTTTTATTAACCGATAGGCAGCTTTGAAGAAAGACTGGCTGACAGGCTCAAATCACGCGTCCACGCAGGGCATTCTGTGAATGCTAGAGGCTTCCGTGGCAATGCTGAAAGAGACCTACATCTCCTGCCAGAAAGATGAGGTCAGGGCTGAATGGTGTGGAGAGGAACATGGAGAGCGGATCTCGAGGGGACAGAACACACGGAGGAGAGAGGGGAGCGTATGGACATGGCTCACTCTCCCAAGACTCGTGAGCTTTCATCTCAGTAAAGCATTCAGTCCAGTCCCTGTGCCACCGGAACCCGGTGCCTGGGAACTCGGACTTGATGCTGACCCACAGGAAATGAAGTGAGGTACCAGGACGGTGTTACAATCCTGAGGAACGTGTGAGATGGCTCTAAAAGATGAGAAGGCAAAGCCGGTGACCGGACACCCCACCATCTGCCTACACTCCCCAAGGCCGGCCAGATAACGCGCCCTTGCGTAAGGAAGGCCGCAGCGAGGAGGCCCTGGAGACCTCAGGTCCCCTGAGGGCTGTGCTCTGTTGGCAGGGAAGGGCAGAAGCCACTCCTTCGTGTCTTCGAGGGTGATGAAGTGCTGACATACCCCAAGAGGGGCCACCTAACCGCCAGGGGCCGGTGGACATAATCATCACTATGACTGGTGGCGACCCGAGCATGTTGAGAGGGATGACCTCAGGGCCAAGGGCTCAGAAACCATAGCGCTCTGAGAGGCTGGGACAGCTGGGCAGCCAGTGGGGCTCCAGCTTGATGTGCCTCACAAGAGATAAAAAGATCAGTCACTCATGAACAAACGGCTGAGGTCAGCCACCACCACAGGAACTCACGGCTCCTTCATCCAGGCCCCAGCTCGGAGGTGGGGACTGACTGATGGAAGGGAGGATCCCCTTGCAGAAGGGCCCTGTGATGCCACCCAAGTACACATGATAAAAATTCCTCCCCCAGTGGGGCTTAGGGCACCTCTGTTCTAAGGAAAGGGCACCCCTAGACCTTGGAGGCCTGTCCAATGCAGTCTGGGCGGACACTGACACCAGGCCCCACCTTGTTGCTCTTTGGGAAACCACGGCAAAGGGCCATGTCCTTTTCACAACAAGTCCGAGGACCTACCCGATGGCAATGTCCCCAGTCATGAGTGTAAACTGGGATGGTTTCCCCAATGGCTCAGAAGTAAAGAATCCACCTGCAATGCAGGAGATGTGGCTTTGATCGCTGGATTGGGAAGATCCCCTGGAGAAGGGCATGGTAACCCACTCCAGTATTCTTGCCTGGAGAATCCCATGGACAGAGGAGCCTGGTGTGTGGCAGTCCACAGGGTCACAAAGAGTTGGACACGACTGAGCATGCACTCAACTCAACTTACTTAACAACCTCCCGAACCTTCCACCTGAGTTAAGAGCCTGCTATGAGGGAAGGGCCAGATGATTGTCCTGGAGCTACCCACTGCCCACTTCCACCCAAGAGAAATCTGAACAACCCCACAGTTCCTCCTGAAACTGAAGATTCCTGGTGCCTCTTCCACAGAGACTCAGTGGACACCCTCACCACATCCACAGTCAGATCACCTGTGAGCCCTGCCAGAAACAGGCACCAGCCCCAGGGGAGGCCGTGGAACGCCAACACCGCCTCTGGCATGTGTGACTCACTAGAGAGCATCAGAAGCAGCCTGTGAGTGGGCGTGACAGGGGGGCACCTTCTTTCTCTTGCTCCAGGGATCTGGCGCCTGCCCTGAGACCTTGACTGCAAGGATGCTCTCTGAGCTGTCACGGTAGTCAAGCAGCAGTGTGTTATTTAGACCTGGGGAGCAGTGACAAGCCTCTGAAAGAAAGCTTAGAAAAGCAGCAAATGGGGGGACTTCTCTGCTGGTCCAGTGGTAGAATTCAGCTTCCAATGCAGGGGATGTGGATTCAGTCCCTGGCCCCCGAAGTGGGATGCCGCAGGGCAACAAAGCCCGTGCCACAGCTAGAGAGGCCCATGGCTACAAGGAAGACCCTGAGTGTGCAACCAAGACCCAACGCAGCCAAACCAATTAAAAAAAGGTTTTTAAAGGGGGATAATATGGACATGCAGAAGCAAGAGATATCACCCAAGAGATTGCCTCTAACTGGTGCCTGTCGACAGGGAACATCCACCTCATGGCTCCAAAGTGACCCCTCTCCATGCGGAAGGACCTGAAAGGATCCAGCTTACTAGAGCCAGCTTCCTCAATCTCTGGGCTGTGGCACCACCAATGGGAGTAAGGCAATCGAGGAGTGGGGAGAGGAGAAGGAGCGAAAGCTGTCTTCAGAGTTTACTCCCCCCGAATATATATATAATGGAAAATCAGCCTTCTGTGCAAATTCCACCCCTTTTAAATAATTAGCACTGAAACCAAATACTGAAGAGTCACAGTTTTATTTCACAAGCACTCAGGTGTGGGGGCATCAGTATTTATAACGCATGAAGTCATAGCACTCACAAAAAGTAATTCCAAGCCAGTCAAAGCCCATGCTTTTCCAAGCCACCCCACCACCCCCAACCAATGAGCACACTGCATGCAATACTGGAGAAAAAGAAGGCCAGAGTAAAAGTAACCCCAGTCCAAGTACGTATCAGGTAACTCACACTGTTCAGTACAACAGTTTTAAAGTTATTGATAATGTTTAAGATTATTTCAGTGGTAAATAAGCCTTTCTTTTAAAAAATTAAACATAACGTCAGTATTTACATCACCAGGTAATACAAACATGCCTCAAGCTTCCTGATCCTCAGAACTAAAAATGATTATATTTGCATTATTAGTGCATCCTCCTCAACATGAATAAAGAAAGAAAAGGAGACCGGTGCTATCACAGTTATGGGTCATGCTGATTATGTGAAGATACTTAAATTGTTCACTATAATTTGGTTAAGCACCTCTTCATGGACCTCCATCCCTAGCCCCTACATACCCTCTCAACCCACCCAAGAGGCCCCACAAGCCTGGAGAATCCCTGACATGAGCTGCTCAGCTCCACAGTGACAGAGACACAACCCTCCTAGGCTGATCGTACCCTAGGGGTGAGGGCAATGGGATTAAGAGAAGGGGAGAAGACAGGGGTGGAGGCTGTTTCCACTCATGGGCTTCCCAGATCCCTCAGTTCACAGAACAAGAAGAAAGAGCAGCAGTCTTACAGACAACTCTGAAACACACCTCTACTGTGCCAGAGCGGGAGCCCCTTCAAACATCAGACCCCACGGAAGCGTCATTACATCAGACAGCCTGGAGGAGCAAAACCGCCGCAGGGAGTGAACAGTGATAACCACTGGATCTGGACGAACTTGTGAATGATCTGCTATAGCTTATGTATTTACTCATTTTATTTATTTACGCCTGTCTTATTCCAAACAGATTTTTGTTCAGCCTTCCAAATGACCGTGGATAGAAGAACACATTTCAGTGGAAGAGGAAGGAAACATGGCAGAACAGAAAAAAAATGAGCACAGTGGAGGATCAGTCCCCTGTCCTCCAGGACTCACAGACATTTATAGATTTAATTCTACCCGCTCGTCTCAGAGAAGAGGGAAGTGCACATTTCATTAATTTTAAATAAAAATTAAAAATATAAAAAAATTTAAAGTTAAAAACAGACCTAACTTTCCACAGAGGAAAGAATCAAGTCAATTTGAAATAGTATTTTGAGGATAAAAATATATTTTGAGCTGCATTAAAACAAACAAACCTGCATCCAGTAGATTTCATCCTATTAATATTTCATGACTATTTTGAATTCATAAAATACACAGTAGGATACATA
>SJYC01120105.1:0-12442 GCA_006408675.1 Madoqua kirkii
TACACAGTAGGATACATATATAAATATATTGCATTGTTAGGAACCAAAATTTTCAATATAAAATAGAAGCAAATATAAAATCAAAGAAAGTTAATTAAAAATCTTATAATCAGAAAATCTTTATACCTTCCACTCAATTTTGCTATGAACATAAAACTGCTCTAAAAAATAATATAAGTTAAAGTTTTCCTTTCTCTAAAAAAATATTTATTTCCCAGCAATAGCCACAGAAATGGCTTAGAAATGACTATAGCCAGTAGCACTTAGCTCATCTAGTCCCTTAAATTATAGTCTCTAAATATTTCCCATTAAAAGAAGCCAGGGCTCCTCAAGAAATTACTTAATCCAAGTCTGGGTAGAATGTATACAAAATAGGCCTAAAACAATCAGTAACTATTATCAGCAACAAAATTACATAGAAGCCAATTTGAAAGGGCTCCTACTGGCTGAAGATGGGCTATTCTGAGCAGCAAAAGATTTAACATTTCACTGGATCGAAACACATCAGACATGTAAAAATAGCCAAATTCAGAACACTCCCTCTCACACAAAAGACAAGCTTTTTGGTCATCCTTGAAGTTTGCTGGGATATCAGCTCATTATCCTGAAAACTGAAGACCGAAGGGGAAGAATCTGCATCTCTCTCACCTTTGCTACAGACTTTTTCAGAATAACTGAAAAAACTGATGAAGAGAATTCTTTGTAGAAAAACCATAGCTAGTAAATACAGAAGAAATGATGTGATTAAAAATCCTCATTTTGGGAGCCGATGGCCGAATTATACCTCTTTTTGGTCACACTGTGTGGCTTGTGGGATCTTAGTTCCCCAATCAGGGATTGAACCTGGGCCCTCAGGAGCAAGAGCTCAGAGTCTTAACCACTGGACTGCCAGGGAATTCCCAGGATTCTATTTCTAAGTGCCACAAAAATGCCTTCAAAATGCAAAACAGGTAAAAGAAGCGTCCATTGTCTCTTGAATACATTAAAGCCAACTAATTATTCCTAGAAAGTCTACCTGGTATTCAGGCCTACTAAATTCTGTATTAAATATATCAAACTTTAAAAAAATCACCATTTTACAATCCCTACTAGACTAATGACTTCACGCAACAATCATCAACGACTCCTGAAATCTTAGATGAGAAGCTGATGTGCAGCTTTCTAGTGGTGGGGCCAAGCGACAGCAGCTGATCAACCTCAGCCTCACCGAAAACAGTGGAGTCTTCCTACCAAAGAGGGCAAAAGTTGAACATGAATCTTCCAGCTTCTAGCTCTAACTTTAATAGATATCCACCTCTATCAGTTTACAAAAAATATGAAGGATAGTACATGTCAAACACCACCACAAATCCAACATGTAAGAAATACCATGATATAAATCCAGATAACTTGAACAAATAAATGACACAGAAGAAGATATCTTAAAGACTTAGAGAGACTTATGAAATATATCGTATATAATATATAGACCTTTTTTTTAGATCCTGATTCCAACAAAAGAACTGTAAAGTGACACAATTCCTCAAGGAATCAAAGGAAAAAACTAAACCCAAAGCTAACAGAAGGGAGGAAATAATGCAAATTAACACAGGGATAAGTGGCTCAGGCAGTAAAGAATCTGCCTGCAAAGCAGAAGATCCAGGTTTGATACCTGGGTGAAGATTCCCTGGAGAAGGCAATGGCAACCCACTGCAGTATTCTTGCCTGGAGAATTTCATGGACAAGGGAGCCTGGCAGGCTACAGTCCATTATGGTTGCAAAGAGTCGGACACGACTGAGCAACTAACACTTTCATTTTTCAAGTGAAATAGAGAATAGACAAAAAAAATCAAAGAAAGTAAGAGTTCATCTTTTAAAAAGATCAACGAAATGGACAAGTCTTTAGCTAGATTAAGAAAAAAGAGATAAAACTCAAAATTAGAAGTGAAAGAAAAAATACTACAACGGATGCTACAGAAATAAAAGGATTATGAGACTATTATGAACAACTGTATGGCTACAAATTGTGTAACATACAACCTACCAAGAAACATACAACCTACACAGACTGAATCATGAAGAAATAACAAATCTGAACAGAACAATAACTAGTAAAGAGACTGAATCAGTATTGAAAATCTCAAAGAAAAACCAAGAACCCGATGCTTTGAAAGTGAAAGTCACTCAGTTGTGTCCAACTCTGTAACTCCATGAACTATACAGTCCACGGAATTCTCCACACCAGAATACTGAAGTGGGTAGCCTTTCCCTTCTCCAGGGGAATCTTCCCAACCCAGGAATCAAACCCACGTCTCTCACACTGCAGGCAGATTCTTTACCAGCTGAGCCACAAGAGAAACGGAAGGATACTGGAATGCGTAGCCTGTCCATTCTCCATCGGATCTTCCTGACCCAGGAATTGAACTGGGATCTCCTGCATTGCAGGTGGATTCTTTACCAACTGAGCTAGGGAATTCTACCAAACATTTGAAGAATAATTAATGCCGATCCTCCTGAAACTATTCAAAAAATTAAAGAGGCGGGAACACTTTTAAGTTCATCCTATGAGAACATAATCCTGATATCAATGCTAGACAGGACATAACAGAAAAAGAAGACTACAGGCCAAAATCCATATCCTTGGTTAATACTGATGCAAAAATCCTCAACAAATATCAGCAAACTAAGCTCAACAACTCTTTTTCTTTCTCTTTGGCTGCACCACTTGGCTTGTGGGCTCTCAGCTGCCTGCTAAGGGGTTGAACTGGCACCCTCAGAAGTGAAAGCACCAAGTCCTAGCTACTAGACTGTGAGGGGCTTCCCTGAGCAACTCTTTATATCAGTACATCATGACCAAATGGGACTCAGAACACAAGAGTGATTCGACATATGAAAATCAATGGGTTGCACCATATTAACAGGTTGAAGAACAAAAACATGATTGCTTCAATTGAGGCAGAAATCTATTTAGTAAGATTCTATACCTTTTATGATAAAACACTTAAACTATGCTGCTGCTGCTGCTAAGTTGCTACAGTTGTGTCCGACTCTGTGTGACCCCACAGATGGCAGCCCACCAGGCTCCCCCGTCCCTGGGATTCTCCAGGCAAGAACACTGGAGTGGGTTGCCATTTCCTTCTCTGATGCATGAAAGTGAAAAGTGAAAGTGAAGTCTCTCAGTCATGTCTGACTCTTTGCGACCCCATGGACTGCAGCCCACCAGGCTTCTCTGTCCATGAGATTTTCCAGGCAAGAGTCCTAGAGTGGGTTGCCATTGCCTTCTCTATTAAACTATGAACAGAAGAAAATTACCTTAATACAATAAAGGCCATATATGAAAATCAACAGCTAACATCATCCTCAATATGAAAGACTGCAAGTTTTTCTTTCATGATCAGGATGCACATTCTCACCACTTCTAGTCAAGATACTAATGGAAGTCCTAGCCAAGTTTCTTGCAACAAGGCAAGAAAATGAAAAAAAAGACATTCAATTGGAAAGGAAAAAGTAAAATTATCTCTGTCCACAGATGACATGATCTTACACGTGGAACACCCTAAAGAGTCTCCCCCAACTCCCATACACAATTATTAAACTAATAAATGAATTCAACAAAGTTGCAGGATATAAAATCAACATACAAAAATCAGCTGCATTTCTATACATTGACAAGAACAATCCAAAAACGAAATTAAGCAATTCCAATCAAAATGGGATCAAAAAGAATAAAATGCTTGGGAGTAAACCTAATGAAGGAGGTGAAAGACTCATATGCTGAAAACTACAAAACACTACTGAGATTTAAACAGATTCAAATGAATGGAAAGACATCTGATGTTAATGGATCAGGAGATTCAGTATTGTTAAGATGTCAGTATTATCCAATGTGATCTCCAGAGTCAGCGTAATCTCTATCAAAACATCAACAGCATTCTTTGCAGAAATGGAAAAACTCATCCTCAAATTCCTATGGAATTTCAAGGAGCCCAAAATTGCTAAAACAAATTTTGGAAAAGAAGAACATTGGAAGACTCATACTTGCTGATTTCAAAAGATATTACAAAACTATAATAATAAAAACAATGAGTTACTGATATAAAGACAGACAAATAGACAACTGGACTAGAATAGAGGGACCTGAAATAAACTGTCACATATATGTTCACCCGGTCATCAACAAGGGAGCCAAGACCACCCTGGGGAAAGGACATCTCTTAAAGTTTTGGGGAAACTGGATATCCACAAGCAGAAGAATAAAACTGGATCCTTACTTTACACCATATACAAAAATAACTCAAAACAGATGAAATACTTGAACATAAAACCTAACATTTAAAACTCCTCAAGAAAAAAAACATGGGGAAAAACTTTATATTGGGATTGGCAGTGACTGCTTGAATATAATACCAAAAGCATCGGCAACAAAATCAAAAGAGACAAATAGGATATGAAACTTAAAAACTTTTTCACCTCAGGGGATACAATCAATACAGTTAAAAGTGAGTCTATGGGAGATAATACTTGCAAATCATATATCTGATAAGCAGTTTATATCCAGAATATATAAAGACCTACAACTCAAAAACAAACAAACAAAAAATCAAATACTGTGACTTAAAGTGGGCAAAAGACCTGAATAGACATTTCTCTAAAGATGCTATACAAATAGCCAACAAGGATTTGAAAACAAGCTCAACATTATGAGTTATCAGAGAAATGCAAATCAACACGCACAGTAAGTCTGCATCTCACACTATCAGAAACAAACAGAGATGATAAATTTAGGTGAGGATGCAGAGAACCCGGAACACCGTACTGCTGCAAAGTGGGCCAGTTGCTATGGAAAGCGATACAGAACTTATTCGAAACGTGAAAAATAGGACCACTGCATGACCCAGCAATTCCATTTCTGGGTATATAGCCAAAGGAAGAGGGAGCAGTGACTCAAAGAGATATCTTCACACCCACATTCAGGCAGCACTATCCACAACAGGCAAGGGGTGAGAGTAATCCAGGTGTCCACTGATGGATGAACGAGTAAATAAATTGTGGTAGACACACACAGTGCAACCTTATTCAGCCTTAGGAATGAAGTCTTGTCACATACTACAATATGGATGCACCCTGAAGACATTATGTCAAGTGAAACAAAAGACAAATAATGTATCATTCTGCTTATAGGAGGTACCCAGAGTAGTCAAATTCATAGAAACAGAATGTGAAGCAGGAGTTACCTGGAGCTGGGGGTGGGTAGCAGCATTGTTGTTTAATGGGTACAGAGTTTTAGATCTGTAGATGAAAAAGCTCTGAAGAGCTGTTGTACATCGATGTGAATATACTTAATACCATTGAACTGTACACTTAAAAAATCACTAAGATGATAAATTTTATCTTACATGTTTTTTTAAATCACGTACACAAAGACAATTGAAATAGAAAAAACCTGAAAACTAATCCTTATCCAGTTGACTGCATTTGAATCCTATACTTACCTATAATAGATATAGCTACTTAATCCTCAGATAGTGGAAAAAACACTGTTATTAAGAGGTAGAAGACCTATTATAGCTTCTAGCCCCAAGTCTCCTAACTAGGAGACTTAGACAATTTTACAGAATTACTGTGAATTTCATCAGATATAACAGGATTAGGGATATGCTTTTAAAAAATTGATTCATACTGAAATATTTTAGGGCAAAATCATATTTTCTAAGATTTGTCTTAATATATTCCGGACAAAAACAAAAAGTGTGGGGCTGGGGTAGATGAGAAAGAACAGTGGAATGGTCACAAGTGAGGAAGCTGGGTGATGGGCACATAGAAACTCAGTTGCTGTTTTCTCTACTTTATGAACACTTTCAAATTTTCCCAGTAAAAGACTTTAAAAAGAATAAACAAAATAAGAGGGGAAAAGGATGGATGAGGAATGGATGGATGTTTGGAATAAACAGCAGCAGGATAAAAGTACTGAGATTTTCTAACAACAAACAGTATCATACTACACACGCGACTGTTAATTTTTAGAAAGTATTTTGTTTAACTTGCATTTAACAGATACATTAAAAAAAAAAACAACTAGAATGAAATTGAAAGCCTTTTCAAGCTTCAAGTAAATGTTTCTCACCACCTCGCCTGGCAATAAATAAATCAAAGGAGGTAAATGAGCAAAGAACGGGGGAAACAGGCACCCGGGGGGCCATGGACAGCAAACCACACATGCCCCTCCACAGATCATATCTGAAGAGAAATGGAGAAATCGCTGCTCAGAAAGCTTCCCCCATAAAATCAAGGAACACAAACCAAGCGTAAGAAGGTGTTGCTGACTATTCCTTGGGCACAGAAGCTGGACCTGTCCTCTTTGTGTTAAGACCGGAATCAGTCAACCAAGGACCTCAGAATAAGGATGAAAGGCCACAGGACCAAAAAGTACTGGCACTCAAGGGGAAGAGAAGAGACACCGCTGCAAGACGAGGGAAGTCAATTCCATCCGGCTCAGGCACTGGAGAAAAGAGCCCCAGTTAAGAAACCAGTGAAATAATACTTACTGGAGCAGCAGAGACGCACACGGCCTGTTGTACCAGAAGATGGAAGACATATGGCAGAACAAACATAGACTGGGGGGATCCAAACCAGGGAGTCAGAGAGCCAGGGACCCCAGCTGGGTCAGGCACGAGGGGCTGAGAGGGCTTGGAAGAGCGGCCTTTCTGAGACAGGGGGAGGCGCGGAGCTTGAGTGGTGCCCGAGAAGGGAGTCAGAGAACTTGAGCTGAGCTGGGCGCTGCCCAGGGCAAAGCACTTCCCCTCCCACGACCCCACCATCTGCAAAATGTGTTCAAAGAAAGGCTCTCCAGGGTCCCTTTCTTGGTTGTAGATAGATTTTTCTCCAAACATACTCCTGTTGCTGCTGCTAAGTCGCTTCAGTCGTGTCCGACTCTGTGCGACCCCACAGCCGGCAGCCCACCAGGCTCCCCCATCTCTGGGATTCTCCAGGCAAGAACACTGGAGTAAGAACGATTAAACACAAGGAGGTAAATAGTAAGGAAACCACTGAAATCTCCACACAAAGATGTATTTTAAACGTGCCTGGAAGGCCGGCTGTCAGTGCTTTGGCTGCCTGGAAACAAGGGAGGTGGTCTCCACACTGACCAAGAATAGAAGCAAATGATACTTGCCTGGGAAAATGGGGAAATGCCCTGGCCAGGCCCTGCCTCCCTCTGAACAGGGAGACAAACAACAGGCAGAGGAAAGCAATGCCAGCAGTCGCTGGTCTGACAAATCACCGGGCATGGTGCCCACTCCCATTCCCTAGGAGTGGCTGCTCCACAAATTCTCTGAGCACCTGGTACCAACAGTATCACTGCACACCCATGGGATATTTTTTTAAATTGGCAACATCAAGTGCTTCCTTGTGACTGAGCCCTGGCAACTGCTGCACCACGTGTTTTTATGTTTTTGTTTTTTGCAACACGTTTTAATACCCTCCCCTCAAAACAATCTTGAGGTACATACAGTAATTATCCCCATTTCAGGGTGAGGGAAACTGAGGCTCAGTGACTTCAAGTTTGCCCAGTGCTGCCTGACAAGTCAGCAGGAAGGTGAGGAGCCCCACCCCACCCCGGTCAGAGGTCACAGAAAGATTCCCAGTGAGGCCTTTTCTATCAGGATTTATTGCCAGCCCGGGGTCACAGGGTCCCCTGCCTCTGGCACAGAGGCCAGACGGTGGGGCCAGGGCTGCTCCAGACATACTGACCCCTGTCTCTTTTTCTGTGGATCCAACACAGAGATGGCCATCTGGTTCCATGACCAGAGCGCGAGGGTAAGTCTGATGGGGTCAGCTGGAGAGGAAGGATAGCCCAGCATCCCAAAGCCAGGATCCCCAGGGAGGAAAGGCCCCTGCCACTCTCCATGCAAGCTTCAACCTCCCCATTGGGAGGGCGTGAATCTCCATTTCTAAGCCCAACCTGGGGTGGAGGGTGTGGTCTTCAGTTTCCTGGCTGACCCTCCCCTGTAATAGTTGCCCTACAATGAAACTGTCTAACCCCCTTTCAGGGCCCATGTAGTTATGATGAACTGAAATCAGCCTCAAGGAGAGCAGTTGGAAAAGCCATCAGGTTCCAGGCCCTTCTCGTTACACTGTTACTTGTGTTTGAACCCTGTTCTCACCTGTAAAGATACAGGCAGTGGGAAGAACACTTCTGCTGGGAGGCGGAAACCTGGCTCTCAGTCCGGCTGAGAGAGGAGGACACCAAGGCAAAGGCAATGTTGCCAGGGCCCTAACTTCCCTGTGCCTTAGTCTCCTCTCTCAGCAAGGGGCGAGGTGCCTGTCCCTAATCACTCCATCCAAGTGTTGTAATACAAATGGAGTCAAGGTTGGCAAACACCCTCTGAATTCTAGGCAGCAGCATCATGACCATCTCGCAATGCCCACATTCGTTCCACTCCACCCCCAAGCCCAAAGGTCCAGCAGCCAGTTAGACAGCATCAATCAAGGAGGAACCCTGTATTCCAGATGGTTTGGCTGATGCTCTCAGTAAAGGTGACCCTGATAGAATCAAGGGGGAACAGTAAACCCTCTTCTCCAGCAGCCAGAGGGGCCTCCATCTTGCCTGTTCTCCCATGAACACTGGAGTAAGAACGATTAAACACAAGGAGGTAAATAGTAAGGAAACCATTGAAATCTCCACACAAAGATGTATTTTAAACGTGCCTGGAAGGCCGGCTGTCAGTGCTTTGGCTGCCTGGAAACAAGGGAGGTGGTCTCCACACCGACCAAGAATAGAAGCAAATGATACTTGCCTGGGAAAATGGGGAAATGCCCTGGCCAGGCCCTGCCTCCCTCTGAACAGGGAGACAAACAACAGGCAGAGGAAAGCAATGCCAGCAGTCGCTGGTCTGACAAATCACCGGGCATGGTGCCCACTCCCATTCCCTAGGAGTGGCTGCTCCACAAATTCTCTGAGCACCTGGTACCAACAGTATCACTGCACACCCATGGGATATTTTTTTAAATTGGCAACATCAAGTGCTTCCTTGTGACTGAGCCCTGGCAACTGCTGCACCACGTGTTTTTATGTTTTTGTTTTTTGCAACACGTTTTAATACCCTCCCCTCAAAACAATCTTGAGGTACATACAGTAATTATCCCCATTTCAGGGTGAGGGAAACTGAGGCTCAGTGACTTCAAGTTTGCCCAGTGCTGCCTGACAAGTCAGCAGGAAGGTGAGGAGCCCCACCCCACCCCGGTCAGAGGTCACAGAAAGATTCCCAGTGAGGCCTTTTCTATCAGGATTTATTGCCAGCCCGGGGTCACAGGGTCCCCTGCCTCTGGCACAGAGGCCAGACGGTGGGGCCAGGGCTGCTCCAGACATACTGACCCCTGTCTCTTTTTCTGTGGATCCAACACAGAGATGGCCATCTGGTTCCATGACCAGAGCGCGAGGGTAAGTCTGATGGGGTCAGCTGGAGAGGAAGGATAGCCCAGCATCCCAAAGCCAGGATCCCCAGGGAGGAAAGGCCCCTGCCACTCTCCATGCAAGCTTCAACCTCCCCATTGGGAGGGCGTGAATCTCCATTTCTAAGCCCAACCTGGGGTGGAGGGTGTGGTCTTCAGTTTCCTGGCTGACCCTCCCCTGTAATAGTTGCCCTACAATGAAACTGTCTAACCCCCTTTCAGGGCCCATGTAGTTATGATGAACTGAAATCAGCCTCAAGGAGAGCACTTGGAAAAGCCATCAGGTTCCAGGCCCTTCTCGTTACACTGTTACTTGTGTTTGAACCCTGTTCTCACCTGTAAAGATACAGGCAGTGGGAAGAACACTTCTGCTGGGAGGCGGAAACCTGGCTCTCAGTCCGGCTGAGAGAGGAGGACACCAAGGCAAAGGCAATGTTGCCAGGGCCCTAACTTCCCTGTGCCTTAGTCTCCTCTCTCAGCAAGGGGCGAGGTGCCTGTCCCTAATCACTCCATCCAAGTGTTGTAATACAAATGGAGTCAAGGTTGGCAAACACCCTCTGAATTCTAGGCAGCAGCATCATGACCATCTCGCAATGCCCACATTCGTTCCACTCCACCCCCAAGCCCAAAGGTCCAGCAGCCAGTTAGACAGCATCAATCAAGGAGGAACCCTGTATTCCAGATGGTTTGGCTGATGCTCTCAGTAAAGGTGACCCTGATAGAATCAAGGGGGAACAGTAAACCCTCTTCTCCAGCAGCCAGAGGGGCCTCCATCTTGCCTGTTCTCCCAGATTACCTAGCCCTACTTCCCCTTCCCCAGAAAGCTCAGGATCACTGATTTCTGGAAACTGCTTAAGTCCAGAAGATTTTTAGAACACCAAGAGTCCCTTCCCTATTCCACTTGCCAGAGGCATTTCTATTCAGCAACCCCTGTTTTCAGGGCATCCTTGTGAGCTCTGCAGAGGGGGAGGGCTTACTCCACATCATTTGGAAAACAGATCCCTGTCCTTACACGTTACTTTAGTGGCCTCACATGCATGTGAAAAAGCAGGTGGTCATCTGCAGAGTTAACCTCCCTGGACTTGCCAGGCAGCCCCAGCACAGATCACAGTGCCAGCCAGTCTTGTGACAAGTGTGGGTTGGCAGGGAAGGCCGGAGGGGGTAGATGGACGGCCTGCTCTGCAGAGGGATGGGGACAGAGGGCAAGGGCAACAAGGAAGCAGGCGCCTGGGGGGCAGACAGGAGTGGGGTCAGGGGACCGGCTGCAGGATGAGCTGGGTAATTTCTGCCCTGCTGCCCAGACGCATGGGTATCCCATAATAGGCCGTGCCTGGGCTCACATATACAAATGTAGTCTCGGCCACCTGGTAGAGACCAGCAAAGAAGGGGTTCAGGAGATAGGCTGCCACGTTCAAGGGGAAGATCTGCCCAGCATGCGTGTGCCCAGAAAGGATCAGGTTAATATCTGGCCGGGCCTGGAGGGCCCTCTTGGCAGCCAGGGGCTGGTGAGCTAGCAGGATGGTGGGATGGTCTGGGCTGCAGCCCTCCAGGGCCTTCTCCAGGTCCATCCCATGGCCAGTGTAGTGCAGGATGTTCGCTTCGATGTCGTCCACCCCAGCCAGGCAGATCCAGTCGTCATCCTCACGGTGGGCCCCGGTAGCAGAAATCCTCACATTCTCATTGTGGAGGGGCTGGACGTTCAGGGACATCAGCAGTGCAAACCAGTTGTTGACATCCGATGTGTAGTACTCGTGATTGCCTGTGACGAAGTAGGTGCCCAGGCGTGAACGCAGCTGGCCCAGAGGAGCCACGGCCGTGCGCAGGACAGAGGCTTCGGAATCGCACAGGTCGCCCACGATCACCGTGACGTCCGGCTCCAGCGTGTTCACCATCCTCACGAACATGTCCATCTTGGTCCTGCCCACGGTGGGGCCCAGGTGGATGTCCGAGAGGAGCACGATCTTGAGGCTGTTCATGGAGGGGTGCAGCCGATGCACGGGCACCTCCACAGTGGTTACCACCGGGGGCTGGGCGGCGTTCAGCAGCCCCGCCACGCTGAGCACAGTGGTGACCATCACTGCCAGTGCCGGCCGGAGGGCCAGCTTCCTGGTCTTGTCAAGGCTGCCCACCGCCCTGCCGGCACGCCAGGCCAGGAGCTGGTAGGCCTGCTCCATGCCGCTGAGGACACAGAGGAAGCAGAGCATGATGACATACGCCCCGAGGCAGGTGTAGGCAACCAGGGAAAAGAGATAGGGCTCCTCGGCCACTAGAAAGATCATGGTGAAGAAGCTGGAATGCGCCAGGGCCAGGAAGGCCGCGACGATCATCTTCCAGAGCTGGAAACAGGCTGACTCTGCAGCCGGGGAATGCCTGAGATTGCTGACGGTGCTATGCCAGATGTAGATGGAGCCGAGGAGCATGAGCGAGTTGGCAAACAGGGCGAGCTGCAGGCGGAACAGGCATCGCCAGGCTCTGAACTCCAAGCTCTCCGCCAGGTAGGACCGGGAGACAATCATGGACACGAAGACAGTCCCGGCAGCCAGGGCGGCCTTTGCCCCCAGGGACAGCTGCCTGAAGATCGTCATTGCCTCAGCTCCTAAGAGGATACCCCACCAGCTCTGTGTGGGTGAGCTCTGGAAGGTGAGTTCCTTAGATAGGACAGTGGCCAAGGACAGGTTTCCAAGTCAGCTCCTCCTGCAACCAGGAACTGGCGTCAGCTTTGTGGGATATGAAAGCTTTCTTGTCCCCTGTCAAAACCTGAAGGCCACTTACATCTGCCCAACCAGCCTTGAATCCAAGCCACTCAAACCAGTCAAAACCAGTCAGCTGCTACACTTTATCAGTGAACTACAAACACACCTGATTGTAACAAGATGGCAGTTTCACTTTTCTTACAGTTCTCTGCATCTTTCAAGTATTAGGAACCTTTATAATAAGAAAAACATTATTCTAAATCAGCGGTTCTCAAAGTGTGGTCCAGGGAAACCCTTTGGCTGTTGGGGTTGCGGGGGAA
>SJYC01120108.1:0-19594 GCA_006408675.1 Madoqua kirkii
CGAATTACAGTTTATTGATAGACTCCTTGACTAAACTTTAATTAGGCTTCTCTCACTAGAGACTCTTCTAGACTCTTCTAGACCTGGATCTTGGCCTTCTGTGCCTGACCTGTCCTTGCCTGCCCGGAATTGTCCAATATTAGCAAATTAGCAAAAAAAAAAAAAAAAAAAAAAAAAAATTCTTAGCAAAGAATCCTGCTAAATCAGTTTGGGAATAACCCCCAGTTCTTGTTATCTGATCAAGTTCCTCATCCCCACCCCACCTCTCCTTGACATCTAACTCTTTGACCTACCCTTAGCGAGAATCCCTTGAGACCTCCTCTTACAATTTTCTACCTACAAGCCCCTAACTCTGCTGGCTACAAATCCCCAGCTCTCTTTGCTGTTGTTAGAATTGAGACCCATCCCTCTCGACCTGTGGCAGGAGAATTGACCGTTATGGCAAAAATCTTGAAGAAAATCTTCCTTACCACTTTAGCAAGTATCCAGTTTTTTTCTTTAGCACAATTTTTTTTTTTTTTTTTACAATTTGCGGACCTTTTTCAAACTTAAGCTGGTTTTTAACAGTGAAAGTGATGATTATCAGACAAGATTAGTGGTTACGGGTCTTCTCTGGTGATCCAATGGCTAAGACTCTGAGCTTCCAATGCAGGGGGCCAGGGTTCGATCCCTGGTCAGGGATCTAGCTCCCACAGCAGCACATGCTGCAACTAAGAGCTTGCGTGCCACAACTAAGACCCGGCACAGCCAAATAAATAAAGTAATAATAATAAAGAATAGTAATCACTCATGAGAGTGAGGGCCTGAAATAGGAAGAGCCCTCCCAATTTTGTTTCTGGAACTAGAGGGTGGTTACAGGAGTACTCGCCACTTAGTCATTCATTCGTTTTGTGTCACTTCCTGTATTTTTTTTTTTTGACCTCGACTCTCGGCATGTGGGATCTTAGTTCCCCAATGAGGGATCGAACCCATGCCCTCTGCAACGGAAACACAGAGTCCTGACCACTGGATTGCTAGGGAATTCCTGTAATTGTTTTTAAAATTAGTTTAAAAGTTATTTGGGGGGTTTCCCTGGTGGCTCAGTGATAACGAATCCACCTGATAAGAGAGGAGACGGGCTCAATCCCTTTTCTGGGGAGATCGCACATGCTGCAGAGCG
This sequence comes from Madoqua kirkii, assembly GCA_006408675.1. Classification (NCBI taxonomy): domain Eukaryota; kingdom Metazoa; phylum Chordata; class Mammalia; order Artiodactyla; family Bovidae; genus Madoqua; species Madoqua kirkii. Next base: position 1,160 of record SJYC01120108.1, read on the forward strand.
GTTAAGCCTGTGCACAGCATTTGAGCCTGTGTTGTAGGACACAGGCAAGTCCTTGAAGCTTGTGTGCCTAATGCCTGTGCTCCACAACAGAGAAGCCCCCGTAATGGGAAGCCCAGGCACCGCAACTACAGAGCAGCCCCCACTCTCTGCAGCTAGAGAAAGCCCCCCCTGCAACGAAGACCCAGCACAACCAAAAATAAAAATAAAGAAACCTAAAAAAAAAAAAAGATGAGGGGGACTTCCCTGGCAGTCCAGTGGTAGAACTCCATACTTTCACTGCAGGGGGGCAGGGTTCAATCCTTTGTCTGGTCTAAGAACTAAGACCCCACAAGCCTTGAGGCATGGCCGGAAAAAAAAGACATGGGATTAAATGTCAGCATCCATGAATAAAGTTGTATTAGACTGCCGCCCCTTCTGACCCACTATGTCCTGCACGTGACTGCTTTGGGATCACAATGGCAGTTGAGCAGCTGAAACAGAGACTTTGCTGTTGCTGTTGTTCAGTCCCTAAGCTGTGTCTGACTCTTTGCAGCCCCATAGACTGCAGCACGCGAGACTCCTCTGTCCTCCACTATCTACCGGAATCTGCTCAAATTCATGTCCACTGGGTCAGTGATGCTATCCAGCCATCTCATCCTCTGCCTCCCTCGTCTCCTTTTGCCTTCAGTCTTTCCTAGGATCAGTCTTTCCCAATGAATCAACTTTTGCATCAGGTGTCCAAAGTACTGGAGTTTCAGCATCTATCCTTCCAATGAATATTCAGGGTTAATTTTCTTAAGGACTGACTGGCTTGCTCTCCCTACCATCCAAGGGACTCTCAGGAGTCTTCTTTGGTACTCAGCTTTCTTGATGGTCCAACTCTCAACATCCATACATGACTACTAGAAAAAAATATAGCTTTGTACGGACCTTTGTTGGCAAAGTGATGTCTCTGCATTTTAATTCGCTGGCTAGGTTTGTCATAGCTTTCCTTTATGAGCCACAAACCCTAAAATGGATCGTATCTGACGCTTTACAGTAGAAGCTTGCCCAGAGAGTATAGATAGCAGTTTGTTTCTGAGATTTTAGCGCCAGACTCGGTGTTATAGTTGAACTGGAAGAGAGAATAGCCATGGTTGTTGTGTTAAAGGCTTTACCAGCAGTGAGTCAGTCTGTGTCACAGCCTGGTTTCGTGTTATTATCCACATTTCACGGACGAGGGAACCGAGTCACAGAGGAGGTGCCTGCCAGTAGCCGCAGAGCCAGGAAGTGACGGGACCTCTAGTCTCATTGCCTGACTTTAAACCCCAAGTTTTTATCTTTATTTTTGTATTGAGGTATAGTTGATTTACAATGTTATGTTATTAGTAGTTTCTAGAGTATAGCAAAGTGATTCCAGTTTATTTATATATATATATGTATATACATGTTCTTTTTCATACTTTTTCATTATGGTTTATTAGAGTCTGGGTTATTTTCACAAGGCCATGATGCTTCTGTGCCTGCTCTTTTTATAGTTCCTAAGTGTGCACACACAGTATGTGCTGCTGTGCTGTGCAATGCTTGGATGTGTCTGACTCTGTGACGCCATAGACCATACCCCACCAGGCTCCTCTGTCCATGAGATTTTCCAATCCAGATTGCTGGAGTGGGTTGCCATTTCCTTCTCCAGGGGATCTTCCCAACCCTGGGTGAAACCCACATTTCTTGTGTCTCTTGCATTGGCAGGCAGATTCTTGACCACTGTGCAACCTGGGAAGCCTCATGTGTATGTATCATATATATAATTATACATTCAAATAAATATATATTTATTACATGTATATATATAATTATACATACTATACATATTATTACAGGTATAGGATGAGAGCAAACTATGGAGCAAATGAGGCAGAATGTTAACAATCGATGAATTGGGCAAAGGGCATATAGAAATTCTTATATGAAAAAGGTTGTTTATAAAATAAAGCCTCTTGCCTACAGATTCAGACAGTTCTGCTGTGTAGCAATCCCTCATGCTTCTCAGAAGTCTTTAAATTTTCTGATGAAGAAAGTCATAAGACCTGTATCCTGGGATTAAATTGTGCAACCAACTAAAGGGTATGACTGTGAAACGATCAGTTCAGTTCAGTCTCTCAGTCGTGTCCAACTCTTTTCGACCCTATGGACTACAGCACATCAGGCTTCCCTGTCCATCACCAACTCCTGGAGCTTACTCAAACTCATGTATATCAAGTTGGTGATGCCATCCAGCCATCTCTGTTGTCCTCTTCTCCTCCTGCTTCAGTCTTTCCCAGCATCAGGATCTTTTCCAGTGAGTCAGTTCTTCGCATCAGGTGGCCAAAGTCCTGGAGTTTCAGCTTCAGCATCAGTCCTTCCAATGAATATTCAGGACTGATTTCCTTTAGGATGGACTGGTTTGATTTCCTTGCAGTCCAAGGGACTCTCAAGAGTCTTCTCCAACACCACAGTTCCAGAAGCATCAATTCTTTGGCGCTCAGCTTTCTTTATGGTCCAACTCTCACATGCATCCATGACTACTGGAAAAAAACATAGGTTTGACTAGACAGTAATGTCTCTGCTTTGTTGGCAAAGTAATGTCTCTGCTTTTTAATACATGTCTAATTTTGTATAGCTTTTCTTCCAGGGAGCAAGCGTCTTTTAATTTCATGGCTGCAATCACCATCTGCAGTGGTTTTGGAGTTCAGAAAATAAAGTCTTTCACTGTTTCCATTGTTTCCTCATCTATTTGCAATAAAAAAAGATGAAATTGTGAAATCATCAGCTTGCTGTTTCCTCACAATCTCAATAAAAGTTGGCAGCTGTGCCCCAGGACTGGCCCACTTTCACGACTCCTGTGAGGTTAGGATGCCTTGGTCCGCATGTCCTCAAATTCCTTTTCAGGAGTCTAAAACCGAAAGATCTAAAGGCAAAAATACCCCAAGTGAGGCTCTTCTTAGTAGAGGAGGGGCATGGGAGGCAGAATGATTTTGTTTTCAACACACACACACTCTCTCTCTTTCAAGACTTTCCCAGCGGTCCATGGTTAGGACTGCATACTTCTACTGTGGTGGGTGGGGGTTTGATCCCTGGTCATGACACTAAGCTCCCACATGCTGCATAGTTCGACCAAAAAAGGAAAGAAAAAATGATCGGAAAGTCTAGCCACAGAAGGCCCAGGGTCCCTTGGGGTAACAGTAGACCATAGATAGCATTGGGACGTTCTTTAGCAGGTAGGTTCTTTCCGTTTGCAACATCTCCTTCTGGTCTGCTGCACCTTTTCCATGGCCTGCAGGCCCTAGCAGACATGAAAGTTTGCAACTTCTGGGCCAGAGAGTATCCGTGGTAATTTGATTACCACCTCTTGACTGCTATATCAAACACCTTGATGTGACCCATCAGATCCCCTGGTTACCTGTCTCCAGAGCCCTCAGCTGCCTGTTCTATCCAGCTAGCCTGGCTGCACATCTATCACCCCAAACCAGCCACCTGGAGTTTCTGGCTCCTCCAGATACCTGTGCGCTCACTGGAACAGAGCACATGCTTCCTCTGTGGCTGCCAGAGGCTGGGTGGTGCAACCCACAGGGGCAGGCAAGTTCACCCTCTCATGGAGAACCACAGTGCAGTGCGGATCAGAGCAGGGAATGAGCCAGTAAATAAATGTCCTCCTCGCCCTTCTTCACTCAGATCAACTGTTTCAAGGAGTGGTTTCTCTGTATAGCCTGTCCAGAGACATTCCACATGGTCTAGTGGGCGCACTGCCAAGGCCCCTAGGTCTTCAAGCTGTTCAGCTGTTCTGAAGTTGTAGCCAGTGTGGGAACACGTTACTCTGTGTCTTTGCGTTGCATCTCGGGGGCCCCCAGCTGCCTCTAGTGGTAAAGAACTGGCCGGCTACTGCAGGAGATGTAACAAATGCAGGTTCCTGGGTCAGGAAGATCCCCTGGAGGAGGGCATGACAGTCCATTCCAGTATTCTTGCCTGGAGACTCCCACGGACAGAGGAGCCTGGCGGGCTGTGGTTCATAGGGTCATGAAGAATCGGACGTGACTGAAGCGACACACACACACCTTGCATCTCACTTTTTCTTTCCTTTTCCTTTCCTTTCCTCTCTCCCAGTCCTGCATTCTACCTTCCACATAAAGTCTGAGCACTTAATTCTTGCCTCAGTCTCTGTTTTCTAGCCCACGCAGCATGAGACCATTATTTGTTGAATACCAGGAAACTACCCTGCAGCCTATTACTGCCTGTGTGTATTTCTTAAGCTTTCTCTATCAGTGGGTTCTGGAGATGTCCTCTTAGATTTTGCTTTTAGGGAACACAGGTCACAATTCATTCCCAATTTAAATCTGGGATTCGAATCCCAGATTTAATGCCTCTTTCAGAATGAAGTAATTAGTGCTTGCACTAGCTGGAAAGGTTCTTTTCCTTCCAACATTTTCCACGTCGCCCTACATACCTCTGATTTATGACATTTATCTTTCTCTGTGTTGTGACTCTTTATTTTCTGTGCCTTAACTCAGACCCTCATCTTCTTTTAATTATGAATTAATTAATTATTTTTGGTCACACTGCAAGGCTTGTAGGATCTTAGTCCCCCGACCAGGGACTGAACCTGCGGTCCCCAGCCATAGAAGCGCCAAGTCTTAACCACCGGACCACCAAGGAATTCCCATGCATTCATCTTTCTTATAGGTTCACATTTGGGGTCTTTATGCCATCACCTCTCTTCTCCTTTGTAACTGTTATTTCTTTTGCCAAGAATCTTCTTCCTTTTTCTCTTCTGCCTCCAGCAGTCTTCTATTCCTTTAGTTCAGGTCCTTCAAGACTTAGAGAATGACCTCTTGCAAGAAACTTTCCCAGACTCACCTTCAGACTAGGTTAGTGCTACAGACTGAAGGTTTGTGCCCCTCCCCAAATCTATATGTTGAAATCTAATCCCCAAAGTGATTGTATTTGGAAATGAGGTCTTTGAGGTCTTCGGGGTGATGAGCTCATAAGGATGGGGACTTCATGGATGGGATTAGTGCTCTTGAGGAGAGCCGCAGGGACTTCTCTGATGGGCTGCCTTTCAATCCAGAGACCGTGGGTTCAGTCCCAGGTTGGGGAACTAAGATCCCACATGCCATGAGGTATGGCCAAACATTTATTAAAAGAGAGAGAGAATCCAGTGGTTAGGACCAGGTGCTTTCACTGCAGTGGCCCAGGGTTCAGTCCCTGGTCAGGCAACTAATATCCAGCAAGCCATGCAGGCAAATTAAAAAAAGAGAGACTCCTTGAGGACTTAGGTCTGCCCCAGGTGTGGAGGTGGCAGAGCTGCTTGGATTTCAGGGACCCTGGCATGTATGGGTACCCAGGTGTGACTGATATTGCTGTATGGCAGAAACCAACACAATATTGTAAAGCAATTATCTTTCAATTAAAAATTGATTTTTTTTTTAAAGAGAGAGAGACCCCAGAAAGTTCCCTTGCCCCTTCCATCCGTGAACCAGAGAGCAGATTCTCACCTGACACCAAACCTGCCCACACTTTGATCTTGGGGTTCTCAGCCTCCAGACCATGAGAAATAAATTTCAGTCTATGAGCCATCCATTGGGCCTGTGATAGTAGCCGGAAATCACTAAGGTAGTTACCCAACCCTCTTTGGGGTCCACATAACACTCTCTCCAGCTCTAACGGTGGGCAATTAAAGGTTTGCTTATCTGTCTTCTCACGACTTTGAGGGAATGAGTTGATATTCCTTTAATACAGTGCCTGTCACACAACACTTTACTATAGGTTAATGGAACAAATGCAAAAAAAAAAAGAGATGTCTTATCTCTCCTGAACTGGAAGTTCCCTGTAGTCAAGGATGTATGTCTGATTCATCTTTGCATTCCGTACCGAGGGCAGGACCTGGTCTAAGCTGAACAGTGTAATGAAAGAATGAATAAATTCATGATACTAAAGAGAATTTGTCGTTTAAGTCACCTGAGGGGCCTTCCACCTTATAGGAAATCATGATACGAAAGTTTTGTTCCTTTTTCATCCTTTTAGTTCCTCTTTTCAGTCCAGTTTTATCTTGTATGTTTGTATGTTGTTGTTCAGTCTCTTAGTTGCGTCTGGCTCTTTGGACCCCATGGACTGGAGCACACCAGGCTTCCTTATCCTTTCTCCCAGAGTTTGCTTAAACTCTTATCCATTGAATTGGCGATGCTATCTAACCATCTTATCCTCTGTTGCCCCCTTCTTTTCCTGCCCTCAATCTTTCTCAGCATCAGGGTCTTTTCCAATGAGTCCACTCTTTGCATCAGGTGGCCAAAGTATTGGAGCTCCAGTTTCAGCATCAGTCCTTCCAATGCATAGTCAGGGTTGATTTCCTTTAGGATGGACTGGTTTGGTCTTTGCCATCCAAGGGACTCTCAAGAGTCTTCTCTAGCACCACAGTTCAAAAGCACCCTGATAGCTCAGTTGGTAAAGAATCTGCCTGCGATGTAGGAGGCCCCGGTTCGATTCTAGGTCAGGAAGATCTGCTGGAGAAGGGATAGGCTACCCAGTCCAGTGTTCTTGGGCTTCCCTTGTGGCTTAGCTGGTAAAGAATCCGCCTGCAATGCGGGAGACCTGGGTTTGATCCCTGGGTTGGGAAGATCCCCTGAAGAAGGGAAAGGCTACCCGCTCAAGTATCCCGGCCTGGAGAATTCCATGGACTGTATAGTGCATGGGATGGCAGAGTTGGACACTACTGAGCAGCTTTCACTTTCAGCCTTCTTTATGGTCTAACTCTCAAATCCATACAGGACTACTGGAAAAACCATATTTGTTTGTATGAGGTAAGACTCTATTACTTGCATTCCTAGATGATATTTTGTGTACTTTAGCATACTTTTAAACTTTAAACAAGTGGAATCATTCTTTTTAAGGCTAAACTGTGTTGTATGTATAGCTGTAATTCTTTTATTATTTCCTGCTGTAAAATTTTCTCCTACCTGTGCATCTTCTCTCTAAAAAAAACAAATAAAAAATCCACTTTTGTTTTTACACAAGTTATTTCTGCTTTCTGCTATTAGAAACTGTGCTGCTGTTTCATACTGAAAACACTTACTAAATGAAAAAAATGAAGTGGATAAAATGGATACAACCTTAACAAGGTAATCACAATTAACACAATTAACATCAGTGATAAGGGGCTGACAGTGGGTTCCTCCAGTGACGTCTGAGAAGGTCTGTATTCTAGTCCAGCGGTCCCCAGTCTTTTTGGCACCAGGGACCAGTTTCACGGAAGACAATTTTTCCATGGGCTGGGCGTAGGAGGGTGTGTGGAGGAAAGGTTTGGGGATGATTCAAGTGCATTACATTTACTATGCACTTTATTTCTATTGTTATTACATTGTGATAGACAATGAAATAATTCTACAACTCACCATAATGCAGAATCAGTGGGAGCCCTGAGCTTGTTTTCCTGCAGCTAGACGGTCCCATCTAGGGGTGATGGGAGCGCGATGGGGAGCGGCTGGAAATACAGATGAAGCTTCACTCACCTCCTGTTGTGGCCGGGTTCCTAACACACCATAGACCAGTATCAGTCTGTTGCCTGGGCTCTGGGACAGAGACCTTAATCTGAATCCAGTAATGAAGAAACAGCAGAGAAACCTCAATGGAGGACTTTTTATAAAATAACTGGCCTGTATTCTTAAAAATAATTGTATTTATTTTCGGCTGTGCTAGGTCTTCCATGCTGTGCAGGCTTTTCTTGTCTCAGAGGCTGCTCTCAAGTTGCAGTGTTCAGGCTTTTGTTGCAGAGCATGGGCTGTAGGCGGCCCGTGGGCTCCATAGTTGCAGCTTCCGGATTCTAGAGCACAGGCTCAGTGGTTGTGGCCCATGGGCTTAGTTGCTCTGAGGCATGTGGGATCTTCTGGGACCAGGAATCAAACTCGTGTCTCCTGCATTGGCAGGCGGATTCTTTACCACTGAGTCACCAGGGAAGACCCCTGTATTTTTTTTTTTTAATAGACTGGAGCAGTTTTAGTTTGCAGCAACACTGAATGAAAGACACAGAGGTTTCCCATCTACCCTCCACCACTACGTACACACCGCCTCTCCCGCTATCAGAATCCCACACCAGGCAGGTACGCCTAGGACAACCAGTGAACCTGCTTTCATTCCATATGATCACCCAAAGCTCATGACTTCCATTAGGGTTCACTCTTGATACTGCATATTCTTTGGGTTTTGAGAAATGTATAATGATAGCCATCCACCATTATAGTATCACACAGAATAATTTCGCTGCCCTGAAAGTCCTCTGTGCTGTGCCTATTTATCCCTCTTTCCCTGTATCACCTGGCAGTCAGTGATCCTTTTACTGTTCTCAAAGTTTTGCCTTTTCCAGAATGTCATATAGTTGGGGGATTTCCCTGATGGTCCATTGCTTGGGACTCCACATTCTCACTGCCGAGGGCCCAGGTTCAATCTCTGGTTGGGGAGCTAAGATCTCACAAGCAGTGTGGTGCAGCCAACAAAAAAAATAAAATCCCCAAACATAACGTCACATATAGTTGGAATCATACAGTATACAGCCTTTTCATATATAACCTTCTTTTACATGGTAAAATGTATTTAAGTTTCCTCCATGTCTTTTTGTGGTGGGATAGCTCATTTCTTTTTACTGCCGAGTAATATTCCATTGCTAGATGTGAATGTACCACAGTTCATTCATTCACCCGTTGAAGAACATCTTGTTTGCTTCCAAGTTTTAGCCACTATGTAAAAAGCTGCTGTAAACATTCATGTGTAGATTTCTGTATGAATAGACGTTTTCATCCTATTTCAGTCAATACCAGTGAATGTAATTTTGCTGGATGGTATGGCAGGGTATGTTTAGTTTGGTAGAAACTGCCAGACTGTCTTTCCAAAGTGACTGTACCATTTTACTTTCCCACCAGCGATGAACAGAGTTCTTGAGGCTCTGCATCCTTGTCAGCTTTTGGCGCTGTCAGTATTTTGAATTTTGGCCATTCTAATAGTCACGTGGTGGATCTCACTGTTGTTTTGGCCTGTACTCTTAGTGTCAACAGAATAACAATAAAATCTGAAGGTTCAGTTTCTAGAACATTAGATAGAATAAACAACTAGATATAATACCTGATATTGGACTGTTTCCTGCCCAGGGGGAAAACGTGCTATACAAGACACTGTTGTTGTTGTTTAGTCCAAACAACAGTTGGGACTGAATCCACCTCTCTTCTGTCTCCTGCATCGGGAGGCAGATTTTTTTTTTTACCACTGAGCCACCAGTGCGCCTCCAACTCCTGCGTTGCAGGCAAGGGACATATTAGTTGACAAAACTGGAATAGGGGATATAGATTAGTGAATTTGATCATTAATGAATTTGAGCATTGTAGTTTCATTCCCAGGTGGGGCAGCGGTAAAGAATCCGCCTGCTGATGCAGGAGACATGGGTTCAGTTCCTGGGTCGCGAAGATCCCCTGGAGAAGGAAATGGCAACCTACTCCAGTATTCTTGCCTGGAGAATCCGATGGACAGAGGAGCCTGGCAGGCTACATTCCATGGGATTGCAGAGTCAAACACAACTGAGCACAGAGAGTTTCAGTTCCTAGGACATACATACTAAAAGATTAGAGAGTAAATGGCCTGATGTATGCAATCTTCTCTCAAATGATTCAGAAAAAGAAATGTGGCATAAGTTATTCATTTGTGGATGTGTATAAAGGATATATAGGAGTTGTATGTACTATTCTTGCAATTTTTTGTAAATTATTTAAAAATAAAAAGTTTAAGTAATTAAAATTACAATGCTGGGACTTAATCACTGGCGGTCCACTGGTTAGGACTTGGCACTCCCACTGCTGGGACGAGTGTGCCCTGTGGTCGGGGAGCTAGGATCCCTGAAAGTCGAGCGGTGCGCCCCCAAAATTTAATAATAATAACAGTATTGCCCTTAACATTCCATCCACATCTTTTCATGCACACATACAAGTTTCTCGGGCGTATTCTGAAGCGTGGAATCGCAATCATAAGGTGTGTGCATCTTCAACTTGATTTGCTCAATAGTTTACAAAGTGCCACCGACATCCTTATTAATTTTATATATGCACTGTCTGTCTCATTGAAATGTAAGGTCGTTCGCGGTCATCAAAGTGTAGGCCGTGGACCCGCAGCATTAGCCTCACTAGGATGCTGGAAAAACTGCAAACTCTCAGATCCCCATCTCAGCCAGATTTGGTGAAAGAGAAACTCGGGAGTCACTAGTGAATCTGTGTTTTTCAAAAGTCCTCAGAATGATTCTAAAGTCTAAGCAGCGCTGATCCATCTGGCTCCCAGACCGCCTTCTCTAAAGGAGCGATCAGCGGAGGAGGGGATCAAATGTTAGACACGCCAAAACTGCAGGGCAGCGCGCCTCCCTAGGACACCATACCCGTACGGGCAGCTTCGCCCGGACCCCCCGGCTGGGTGGGGAGGGGCGGCCGGACGGGGCGGGCCTGAGGCTGGCGTCTCCGCCTCTTCAGCGTTCGGCTCCCTTTTCCTTTCCTTCTTTCTCCTCTCTTTCCTTACTTCCGCCTGGAGCGATGGAGCCGGGGCGCCGGGCGGCCGCGGCGCTGCTGGCGCTGCTATGCGTGGTATGCGCGCTGCACTCGGGGCGTGCCCAGTACGAGCGCTACAGCTTCCGCAGCTTCCCGAGGGACGAGCTGATGCCGCTCGAGTCGGCCTACCGGCACGCGCTGGACCAGTACAGCAGCGAGCACTGGACGGAGAGCGTGGGCTACCTGGAGATCAGCCTGCGGCTGCACCGCCTGCTACGGGACAGCGAGGCCTTCTGCCACCGCAACTGCAGCGCGGCGCCGCAGCCCGAGCCCGCCGCCGGCCTCGCGCGCTACCCGGAGCTGCGCCTCTTCGGGGGCCTGCTGCGCCGCGCGCACTGCCTCAAACGCTGCAAGCAGGGCCTGCCGGCCTTCCGCCAGTCGCAACCCAGCCGCGAAATCCTGGCGGACTTCCAGCGCCGAGAGCCCTACAAGTTCCTGCAGTTCGCCTACTTCAAGGCAAGTCCTCTCGCCCCGCCCTACGCCTAGGCCCCGCCCCGCGCATAGGCCCCGCCCCCGCGCTTAGGCCTGCCCCTAGACCGCTGCCTGGCGCCTGCGTCCTGGGCTCGGTCGCACCGCCGTTTCCAGACCTACTTCTCCCGCACTCAGCGTCCCTAAGGGAGGCCTTCAAATCCTCTTCCTCGTATTCTATTTCACGGATAATAGACATGGGTTCAGTTCCTGGGTCGCGAAGATCCCCTGGAGAAGGAAATGGCAACCCACTCCAGTATTCTTGCCTGGAGAATCCGATGGACAGAGGAGCCTGGCAGGCTACATTCCATGGGATTGCAGAGTCAAACACAACTGAGCACAGAGAGTTTCAGTTCCTAGGACATACATACTAAAAGATTAGAGAGTAAATGGCCTGATGTATGCAATCTTCTCTCAAATGATTCAGAAAAAGAAATGTGGCATAAGTTATTCATTTGTGGATGTGTATAAAGGATATATAGGAGTTGTATGTACTATTCTTGCAATTTTTTGTAAATTATTTAAAAATAAAAAGTTTAAGTAATTAAAATTACAATGCTGGGACTTAATCACTGGCGGTCCACTGGTTAGGACTTGGCACTCCCACTGCTGGGACGAGTGTGCCCTGTGGTCGGGGAGCTAGGATCCCTGAAAGTCGAGCGGTGCGCCCCCAAAATTTAATAATAATAACAGTATTGCCCTTAACATTCCATCCACATCTTTTCATGCACACATACAAGTTTCTCGGGCGTATTCTGAAGCGTGGAATCGCAATCATAAGGTGTGTGCATCTTCAACTTGATTTGCTCAATAGTTTACAAAGTGCCACCGACATCCTTATTAATTTTATATATGCACTGTCTGTCTCATTGAAATGTAAGGTCGTTCGCGGTCATCAAAGTGTAGGCCGTGGACCCGCAGCATTAGCCTCACTAGGATGCTGGAAAAACTGCAAACTCTCAGATCCCCATCTCAGCCAGATTTGGTGAAAGAGAAACTCGGGAGTCACTAGTGAATCTGTGTTTTTCAAAAGTCCTCAGAATGATTCTAAAGTCTAAGCAGCGCTGATCCATCTGGCTCCCAGACCGCCTTCTCTAAAGGAGCGATCAGCGGAGGAGGGGATCAAATGTTAGACACGCCAAAACTGCAGGGCAGCGCGCCTCCCTAGGACACCATACCCGTACGGGCAGCTTCGCCCGGACCCCCCGGCTGGGTGGGGAGGGGCGGCCGGACGGGGCGGGCCTGAGGCTGGCGTCTCCGCCTCTTCAGCGTCGGCTCCCTTTTCCTTTCCTTCTTTCTCCTCTCTTTCCTTACTTCCGCCTGGAGCGATGGAGCCGGGGCGCCGGGCGGCCGCGGCGCTGCTGGCGCTGCTATGCGTGGTATGCGCGCTGCACTCGGGGCGCGCCCAGTACGAGCGCTACAGCTTCCGCAGCTTCCCGAGGGACGAGCTGATGCCGCTCGAGTCGGCCTACCGGCACGCGCTGGACCAGTACAGCAGCGAGCACTGGACGGAGAGCGTGGGCTACCTGGAGATCAGCCTGCGGCTGCACCGCCTGCTACGGGACAGCGAGGCCTTCTGCCACCGCAACTGCAGCGCGGCGCCGCAGCCCGAGCCCGCCGCCGGCCTCGCGCGCTACCCGGAGCTGCGCCTCTTCGGGGGCCTGCTGCGCCGCGCGCACTGCCTCAAACGCTGCAAGCAGGGCCTGCCGGCCTTCCGCCAGTCGCAACCCAGCCGCGAAATCCTGGCGGACTTCCAGCGCCGAGAGCCCTACAAGTTCCTGCAGTTCGCCTACTTCAAGGCAAGTCCGCTCGCCCCGCCCTACGCCTAGGCCCCGCCCCGCGCATAGGCCCCGCCCCCGCGCTTAGGCCTGCCCCTAGACCGCTGCCTGGCGCCTGCGTCCTGGGCTCGGTCGCACCGCCGTTTCCAGACCTACTTCTCCCGCACTCAGCGTCCCTAAGGGAGGCCTTCAAATCCTCTTCCTCGTATTCTATTTCACGGATAAAGATGAAAAATACTTTTCTTGAAGGGTGGTTCTGAGGCAGAGGGTATATATCTAACGACTAGCACAGTGTTATTTGAAGACAGACTGCTGTTTTTAGTAGATACCATCAAAATTCCTTGTCTCAAGTGAGTAGGGCGGAAGAGGACCTGCGGGGCCGGTCAGTGTCTTTTAAAGAGGAACTTAAAAGGGCAGGGCGCCTTGGAAGGACACTGGCGTGCCTGGAGGAGGAGAACTTGAGCGCTGTGATTCCTCAGGGCCGGCGCTCTCCGTTGGCTTTCGTCTACAGTGTAAGCGGTTTTCTTCCTCATTTTTGTGACTCTTTGCATTCCGTCTGTGATTGCTGGCCAAAAATAGCCACAAATTGCAGTTGTCTACCCTCTAGGTCTTTACACGGGGACCCTGAAGTTTTAAGAATGGGCTGAATTCCCTGTTAACTGGATAAAGAGGCTTTAGCTTGGCGAGTCTTCAATGGGTTTTGGCAAGAGAGCCCTCTTAAAGCTGTTTCCACTTTATTGGAAAACGATTTGGTAAACTCTGTGTCTTTGGGCTGCAAGATCTGCTTTTCGTATTTCTCTGAAACGGGTCCACGTGTATGTTGCATTCGTATGGGCCATAAAATAGCACAAAACCCCAAATAGAAAAACTGGGTTATTTCTATGCCTGCTACAGCTTTTTATAAAGTATCAGATTAGTGAATGTTTGTCCTAGCCAAAAAAAAAAAAAGTTTTAAAATAGACCGGGGATGAGATTAATGCATTTCCGGGACTCAGAAATGATGGCTGACTCATACAAGCATTATATTTTTACTCTGAAAAAGACTCATTTAATCCTCTTTTTTGTAGAGCTTTTGGCACATACAGTGTAAGCCAAATTTGAGTCACATAATCAAGGGGGAAACGTTTTATTTTTAAAGCTGGAGAATAATGGAAGCTCTGATTTCTTTAAAAAACGGATGAGTGTGAAATGAGGCAAAAGGGGAGGAACAGTTAATTCAGGGTGACCGGAAGGCAGGGGTTTCGTCCATCGTGGCATCCGCAAAGGCTAGGAAATTCATAACTTCTCTTCAAAACCATTTACAGGTTGTGACAATCACTTAAAGTCAGTAAAGGGAATTCCACGGCGGTCAGGTGGTTAGGGCTGTGCCTTCTCAGGGGTTTGGGGAGGGAGGGGCTGAAGAGGAGGCGAGGGGGCCGGGGGCGGAGGGGGTACAGGGAGACAGTCCCACTCCAGGCCACTAGATGGCATTCCTCAGACCTCAGCACGGACGTCTGGAAGTCTGTCCTTATCACCACCAGCCACTCCAGGGCAGGCTCTGCCATCTGGGGCAGTTTCTGCCCAGGCTATTTGCTGCCCTTTGATTCTCAGAAATCCAGACCGTGCCAAATATTCCTAATTCCTGCCCCCGCGGGTCCATCTGGATTGGCTGAAGGAGTCTCCTTGGACATGTATGGGTTCCCGCGCCTCCCTCCCCCAAATTGTGCTGTGATTTCGGGGCATGGAGGCACCATGACATCCATGGTGGGGGAGGGGCCTCTGTTTGCTGCTCGCGTGTCCACACAGGGGGGTGTCCCTATCCCTTTCTGCCAGCCTTTCCACTCACCTCATGGCACCTCCTTCCCTGAAGACTTCTGGGCTCTGCCTGCAGGTACCAAACCTGAGGATCAAGGGCCACAGACCTTGCTGCCCTGCAGACCCCAAGGAGGGAGTGTTTTCTAGCCTAGAGGATTCCTTTTCTTCCTCCTTGGGTTTTTTTTTTTTTTTGGCCATGTCATGGCATGCTGGATCTTAGTTCCCCAACCAGGGATGGAACCCGTATCCCCTGCAGTGGAAGCTCGGGTCTGGAACCGACAGGGAAGTCTTCCTCTGTCTTCTTCCTCCAGGCCAGTCAGCTGCTTCCTGCAGTTCCCTCTCTGTTTCCTCTTCTTCACATACTTGCCAAGGTCTCTAAGGAGTCCAAGGGCATTGGTCATACTTCTATGTCCTGACCTCCCCTGAGGCAGTGAGACTCAGAATCAGCTGATCACCACCGAATGGGAAGAAGAGAGAGAGGGGAAAAGAGAGAGGAACATGAATTAATTGCATGAAAATATTATGTAGTCGTGATGTCCTGTCCAAGTCACTGGTACTTACCAAGTCCTGCCTTGTCCTAAGAACTCTGCCAGCTGCCAAGAATGCAGAAGACAGGATGACATAAAAGAAGCTCGTGGTCCAGTGGTTAAGACTCCTCACTCCTGATATAGAGAGCCTGGGTTTGATCCCTGGTTAGGAAACTAGACCCCACATGCTGCAACTAAGACCCAGCACAGCCAAATTAATTAATTAAATATATATACTTATATACCCTGATAAATATATACCTTGATAACTCAGCTGATAAAGAATCTGCCTGCAGTGCAGGAGACCTCAGTTCGATTTCTGGATTGGGAAGTTCCCTTGGAGAAGGGATAGGCTACCCATTCCAGTATTCTTGGGCTTCCCGTGTGGTTCAGCTTGTAAAGAATCTGCCTGCAAGGTGGGAGACCTGGGTTCGATCCCTAGGTTGGAAAGATAACCTGGAGAAAGCTACCCATTCCAGTATTCTGGCCTAGAGAATTCCATGGACTGTATAGTCCATGAGGTCGCCAGGAGTCACACATGACTGAGTGACTTTCATATATATATATATATATATATATATTTAAGAGTCTCTTGATTGAGGTCGTGGGGAAAGGGAGGACTCACTTGCATGTATAGGCAGGGATCTTCCTCCCAACCCCTCAAGATTCACTTCCTAGACCAGCACCTGTCCTGTAGAGGCTCTCAACAGATATTTGCTGAGTGAATGAGGAGGTGGTGGGGGTCTTCAGGAAGATGAAACAGAGGTTCTGTGAGAGACCCAGGAAAATACTGATCTATCCGTCAAGGTTCTGGCAGAAAAGATGTGATATAGTCATACGGGGTAACCGGAGGAATACTTATGAATAAGGCTGAATGAATACTTACAAAAGCTGGTGATAGTGGGGTGTGACCCACCTCCCAGGCCAGAAGGGGTAACGTGGATGGAGAGAGACTAGCTGGAGAGACCCTCCAGTGAGAAGGGCTGTGACCTTCAATTAAAGGAGCGACCTTGCAGAGAAGGAGCCAGGATGAAAACAGCGCAGCCTTGTTCTCTTCCCTTCCTTCAGTCTCCTGTTGGGCAGCTGTTGGGGCTGAACCCACTGAAAGCAGGAGGGAAAGGGAGTCCACAGGGACAGCCCGTACGCCAGCCTCCTGGGCAGAGCAGGGTGGAGATGGCAGAGTAGATCAAGGCAGGCGCAGAGGGTGCGTCAGCTCACCCACAGGGAATGAATGCTCATGCCTTGTGGCTGGACCAGGTATGCTGGGCCTTGGAAATCACTGAGCCCTTAGCTAGAAACACTGTGTAGAAACAAAATTGCCTAAGGACTGAACAGACGTTCTTGTTTTACAGAAATCACGCTCACCACCCACTGAGTAGCGCTTGTCTCTCCTCTCTGGACTTTAGGCAAATAATCTTCCAAAAGCCATTGCAGCTGCTCACACCTTTCTACTGAAGCATCCTGATGACGAGATGATGAAGAGAAACATGGCTTATTACAAGAGCCTACCTGATGCCGAGGACTACATTAAAGACTTGGAAACCAAGTCGTACGAGGTACTTTTGGGTTTTTACACATAGTTAGTTGCAGTGTGAATTTTTGAAGAAGTGTGTCTTAGTGAACAGCTCTTGACACTGAAGGACTGATAAATGATTTTTGATGGCATTTAATGAGTATTATGACAATAGAAATGACTGCCTTGGGATTTCCCTAGTGGTCTAGTGGTTAAGACCTCGTACTGCTAATGTGGGAGGTGCAGGTTTGATCCCTGGTCAGGGAACTGGATTCCACATGGTGTGGGGTATGGCCAAAAAATTTTAAAAAGAAGAAAAAATGATTGCTTTTTTAACACCAAGTTGATCCATCTAAGTATGCAATTTTACATTGCATAGTGATTTTAAAGTCACTTTTTTTTTCCTTTAAATGCTACATTTTAGAAATATGGTCATTTGATCATTCAGTTTTAAGATGGTATAAAAATGGGGCTTGGAAATCATCTGAAAATGACTAAGAACAGAGGAAACAGGAAGTAGGTCTTCATCTCTAATGTAACTAGGAAACTGTATTTTTATACACACACAGCACATATCTCAAGATGGAAGGGGAATAAGGTTCTAGGAGGACAGACTCAACAGATTACAGGATATTTGCGTCTGTGCACCTGCAGAGGGGGATTCTGAGGGGCATGAGTGAGGACAGTAAGAAGAGGACGAGTCCAGAGCATGTGCCGGGGCCTGTCGAGTCTGGGCTCTGGGTGTGTGGTACCAACGGGGCAGGAGCAGGGGTTGAAAACAGAGGGATGGGTCGGAAGTGCCCACCGGAGCTGCTAGAGCCTCAGGTCTGACTCTAGGCTTTCCCATCGTGGGCCCAGACTGCAAGCTCACTTTTTCGCCGGCGGTGACCCTCAGACATCGTGGGCAAAGTCTCTTTTCTGGAGCCCATCTGGTTTCCAGGGAAGAATTCCCCAGCCTTCTGCAGGGCTGGTGGAGTGTCTGAGAGCCAGTCTGGGGAGAGGGATGGCGGTCTCACGGCTGAGTTGGAGGCCTCACCTGCTCCTGGGTGTCAGCCCACACCTCAGCTTGACTGCTGTGCCCGCTCCTGGGCCTTCAGCCTTTATGCGTAGAATCTCTAGAACAGACTTGGAAGGTGTGGTCCCTTAGGGGAGCAGATGGCTGCTGGCGGGGGAAGCCGGGCTCCAGCAGCTAGGTTCAGACTCAGCCCTGCGTTCCATCCCGCACCTTGTGCCAGCCTCTGTGCTCCCTGGTGCCTGCAGGTGTCTGTGGGTTGTGTAGCTCACCTCCCGTGAGGACCCTCCTCTCTGATCATTTGGCTTTCTGTCTTTCCAAAAGTTGTTGAAATCTCTTGTCTGCTGCTTGCTCCTTTTCTGATCTCCTGTAAGAAGAGTTGATCCCTTTTTACTTTCTTCCCTGTTATTGTTCACTGGGTTTGGGGGAAAGAGTTGTGTGCCTGTGGCCCTCGCACTGTGCTTAGGGGCATCCTCTCTCTGTAGAGCTCTGTTTGTTTTCTTTTCTATTTTATTTATTTGGCTGCCTCGGGATCTTTTGTTGTAACTGGCAGGCTCTGGGGCATGCAGGCTCAGGAGTTGTGGCCCGTGGACTTAGTTGCTCTGAGGCATGTGGGATCTTAGTTCCCTGACCAGGGGTGGAACCCATGTCCCCTGCATTGGAAGGCGGATTCTTAACCACGGGACCACCAGGGAAGTCCCTCTGCAGGGCTTTCTTTCTGCTGCCACGCTGCCATTTCTGCAGAGCCAGCGGTCTGGTGTTCCTGCTTCCCCCGCCCCACACT
>SJYC01120109.1:0-119319 GCA_006408675.1 Madoqua kirkii
CCCATCCATCTCCAGGCAAAGCTTCAGTTCTTTGCCTGTCTTGCTTCCAGGGGATGCTGCCTGCCCAGGAGATATAAGGAGATCCACCTTCCTAACCTTAGGCTTTAAGTTGGGTGAAAATTCCAGGTCCCAGGGTGGCCCTCAAATACCCGACATGCAGAGCAGCTGAAAACAAAACTCCCACATGTATATTTCAAGACCTGCCCTGGCCCCTCCAAGTTAGCAGGTTTCTGCGTGTGTCCAAGATCTCTGCTTATTTCTGGATGAAGCTGCTTCCTCAGCCCTAGTTATTCCTGGTACCTGGTAGAGGCAACAGGTAGCAGGAATTCCTTGATGTTTCCTCTGGCTGGCGTGTGGCTGCCCTACCCAGGAACTGGTGCAGACATGTGGAAACTCCCAGTTTATACTTTGCTGTTAGGGCAAGGGGTGTCTGACACTTGCTTTAGCTTATCTTTTCCTTGAATTGATTTTTAAAATCAGCTTTATGGAGGTATAATTTATTTAAAAGTAATCTTCTAATTTTAAGTGTATAATTTGATGAGTTTTGACAAATGGGTGCAGTCATACAACTACCACCACAATCATACAGACATTTTCTTCTCCCCTAAAAAGTTCCCATGTAAAAAAAAAATTATTTTAAATTTCCCTCATACCCCTTTGCAGTCATGCCTTTGCCCCTGACCCCTGGCTGCTCTGGTTTCTGTCCCTGATATTTTCCTTTTTGCCTTGATTCAGACTTGATTTTATTACAAGCATCTGCTAGTTTTTGAGTTAAATAAAATAACTGTACCACTGTGAACAGGGTAGAAAAATTTAGATGTGGATAAGTCTCTGATTGCCTTCCTAGCTGGGGACAAGTTGCTGCGTTGCACAGGGTGCTCTGTGATGACCTGGGTGGATGGAATGGGGGAGGGAGGGAGGCTAGAGAGGGAGAGGATGTATGTATAATTATGGCTGACTTGCCTTATTGTATGGCAGAAACCAGCACAACAGTGTTAAAAAAATTTTTTTTAATTAAAAAAAAAAAGAGTGAGCATGGTTTGTCCGGAGTTAATGAGAGTCAAGCTTCATGATGATCTGATTCCTTTTGGGAGGACAGGTCTGTCTCTCTTCATGTCTGGACCTTCCTTGACTTTTCTCAGCTTTCCAGAGCCTGTTTTTGTTTTGTTTTGTTTTGATTTTGAGTGATTTACAGTATGTCAGGTGTACTGAAGAGTGATTCAGTTATACATATGTTACATATATATATAAATATATACATGTATATATATATTCAGATTCTTTTCTGTTATAGGTTATTACAAAATATTGAGTATAGTTCCCTGTACTATACAGTAGATCCTTGTTTATCCATTTTATATTTTATAAGATCTTACAGAAAAACCCAAATGAACTTTTTGCCCAGCCCAGTATATAGTAGTATGTAACTGTTAACCCCAAATTCCCTATATATCCCTCTGGTCCCTTTCCCCCTTGGTAACCATAAGTTTGTTTTTTTTGTCTGTGATTCTATTTCTGTTTTGTATATAAGCTCATTTGTATCATTTTTTTAGATTCCACGTGTCAGTGGTATCATATGATATCTGTCTTTCTCTGTCTGGCTTCATTGAGCACGATAATCTCTAGGTCCATCGACATTGCTGCAAGTGGCATTATTTCATTCTTTTTTATATATGTGTATATGTACCACATCTTTAGCCATTCATCTGCCGATGGACATTTAGGTGCTTCCACGTCTTGATTATTGTAAATAGTGCTGCTATGAACATAGTGGTGTACCTATCTTTTAGAATTAGAGTCTTCATTTTTTTTCTGAACATATGTCCAGGAGTGGGATGGTAGGATCAGATGGTAGCTCTATTTTTGGTTTTTTAAGGAACCTCCATACATCGTATGTTCTCCATAGTGAACTGCCCCAATCGACATCCCTCCCTTTTCTCCACACCCTCTCCAGCGTTTTTTATGTGTAGACTTTTCACTGATTCCAGAGCCTGTTCATCCGAGCTGTGCGGGCCTACAATGGCGAGAACTGGCGGACGTGCATCACCGACATGGGCTGGCCCTTCCCGACTTCTTCAAGGCCTTCTATGAATGTCTCGCTGCTTGCGAGGGCTCCCGGGAGATCAAGGACTTCAAGGATTTCTATCTTTCCATCGCAGGTTGGTAGTGGGTTGTATCCTCAACATAAAGGACACAGTTGCCCGTGCGAGTTCTGCATGCCTTCTGGGGGACCCGGGTGGCCTCTGAAGAACTTTTGAGTGTAAATGAAAGTGGGTTAACTGGGGTGGCTGACACAGACATGGATTAGTCTCTGACTTGGCTGGAGCTTCCAGAGGAACAGTGAGTATGGTGTCCAGACACGGGCCTGTGGAGAAGGTCTATTTCATCAGTCCTACTTGATCGCGGATTCCCACAGGCTTGTAGAAAAATAAAAGTAAGCCCCAAAGCATCTCACACCTCAGCTTAGGGAGATAACCTTGATTATGGCAACTTTTCAGCATGCATAGTCTGCATGCTCGAACACTAAGTCATGTCTGACTCTGCGACCCCAGGTGCTGTAGCCCGCCAGGCTCCTCTGTCTGTGGAAATGCCCAGGCAAGAATACTGGAGTGGGCAGCCATTCCCTACTCCAAGAATGAAGAGTATAATTAGTGATCACTAAGCCAGCTTTGGTGGCTCAGATGGTGAAGGATCTGCCTGCAATGCGGGAGACCCAGATTCGCTCCCTGAGTCAGACAGATCCCCTGGAGAATGAAATGGCAACCCACTCCAGTACTCCTGCCTGGAGAATTCCATGGGCAAAGGAGCCTGGCGGTCTACAGTCCATGGGGGTCACAAAGAGTCAGACACGACTGAGTGACTAACACATATCCACAAGGGAACTTTTGGGGAAAAAAGAAAACATTTTCTGATGATAAAGTAATGCATGCTTATTTTAAGAAGTTTAGAAAGCACAAGAGAGAGTAAAGAAATAACACTAAGGTCTTCCCTGGTGGTCCAATGGTTAAGATGCTGAGCTTCCCCTGCAGCGGGCACCGGTTCAGTCCTGATCCTGGTCAGGGAACTAAGATCCTACATCCTTCAGGCTTGGGCAAAACAGGAAAAAGAAGATTGAAAACACATAAATAGGCCTTGGGATTTTGTTTAACCATTAGTGGGCAGCAGTGCTCCAGAGGATAGGAAATGGCAAAGAGATGTCTCTAAGTGGTCTGGGAACACAGACCCTCACACTGCCCCTTGCAGGAAGGGGCCTCAGGTCAGATAAGTCTGGAATTGGTTTGAGAGTTCTCTGCTCTTTTACAGTTATTGAGTCCAGGATGGTGGTTTGTTGTTGTTGTTGTTTTAGTAAATTTTTGCTTTTGAAACTCTTTTTCTACAGAGTACCTTTATTTTTCTTAACAAAATGTTTTTATTGTGGAATATTTCAAACATATACTAAATATAGAAGAGTGTGAAGAAAGCCCACTTACCCATGACTCAGCTTCGCTATTGTCAACTCATGGCAGAGTGTCAGCTGAAAACCCCCCTCTTCCCTCTCACGTTATTTTAAGGCAAATCCCAGGTGTTCCCTCATTTCATTTGTCTTGTTTCAATAGATACCTCTAAAAGATAATAACTCTTTTTTTTTAACATAACCACCAAACTATTCTATTATACCTAAAAGAATTATAACAACAGTTCCTTGATCTCATCATCAAATATCCAGTGTCCCAGTTGTCTTAGAAATGGCATAAATATGTGTGTGTGTCCCTTACATTTATAATTTGTTGCTTTGAATCAGGTTCAAAATAAAGTCCACACATTGCACTCGGTTAGTTTCTTAATCTTTCACATTGCTGTGTGGCCATCATCACCATCCATCTGCAGAACTTTTTCATCTTCCTGGACTGAAACTGTACCCATTAAACACTAGTTCCCAGGACCTCCCCAGTGGTCCAGTGGTTAGGTCTCAGCATTTTTCACTGCTGAGGGCACAGGTTCAATCCCTGGTCAGGAAATAAGACTCTCAGGTTGGCAAAAAAAAAAAGAAGTATAGTTAATTTGCATTGTTGCATTAGTTTCAAGTGTATAGCAAAGTGATTCAGTTATACATATACATACATACATACATATATATATATATATATATATATACACACATTTTTTTCAGATATAATTTCCATTATAGGTTATTACAAAATATTGGGCAGAGTTCCTTGTGCTATGTATATAGCGCATGGTGTGCCTGCTCGGTCATGTCTGACTGTTTGTGACCCTGTGGACTGCAGCCCACCAGGCTCCTCTGTCCATGGGATTCTCCAAGCAAGAGTACTGGAGTGGGTTGCCATTTCCTTCTCCAGGGGCTCTTCCCGACCCAGGGATCAAAACCAAATGTTTCTTGCCTCTCCTTCATTGACAGGCGGCTTCTTCACCAGCCGAGCCCCTGGGGAAGCCCCCTATATATACAGAAGGTCTTTGTTTACCTGTTTTACACACGGCCGTGTGTATCTCTTAATCTAAAACTCCTGATTTTTTTCCCCCACCTCCCAAGCCCAGTGCTTCTTGTCCTCAGGGGAAGGGCTAGGATTTAGACCCAAGTGTTCTGACTGTGGTCTCACCTCTTACCACATGAAATAGTGTCTCACCTGAGGGAGTTACCCTGGATTAATACTTAATCTCAAGCTTTATTTTTGATAGTTAATATAAGCGCATACTATCGCATGTGAAAGACAAAGGGATATAATGTGAAAAACGTCTCCTGCTTTCTCAGTTAGGTCCTGACTAGAAAGAGAAGTGCTTTCCAGTTCCCCAATATAATTACTGTTGAAATTAATAATTCATGGACAGATGCTTCCAGACTAGGACAACTTGCTGTCCATCAGATTCTCTATTCTCCACCCCCTCGCCCCTGACCATGCACTGATTTAGTACAGTGTTGAGAATTCTTGCCTGAATCTTTTTTTCCTATAAAGGTTATGTGAATATAAACCCCCTTTCCCCTTTATTTTTGTGCCTGCTTCTTCCATACAGAATACATACCCTACATTACACACTATTCTGTTTTATGCTTTTTCCACTTAACAGTATATCCTAACTAGTAGGTAGAGATTGTGTCATTCTCATTACTGCTGAGTACTCTGTTGAGGGTCGAGGGAGGAGTGTGCTACTGTTTATTTAACCATCTGGTGGACATTTGGGCTGCTCCAATCTTTTGCTTGGGCTTCCCTGGTGGCTCAGCTGGTAAAGAATCTGCCTGCAGTACGGGAGACCTGGGTTCAATCCCTGGGTTGGGAAGATCCCCTGAAGAAGGGAAAGGCTACCCACTCCAGTATTCTGGCCTGCAGAATTCCATGGACTGTATAGCCCCTTGGGGTCGCAAATAGTCAAACACGACTGAGCGACTTTCACTTTCTTTCAATCTTTTGCTATTACATCTACTACTGTACTGGGGAATTTTAGTGGGTTTCTTTTTTGTTGTTATTTGCTAAGTATGGAAATGTGTTTGCAAAGTCAGCGTCAGTGGGATTGATGGTTCAGGGTGAATGTTTCAGTAAATTATTTGGTATTTTAAGGTACTGTTTTGTATTCCTACCAACCAGGGAGAGTGCCTGCTCCTCCACAGTCTTGCTTGCAAAATGTGTACCATCATGCTGGACTCTGAAAGGAGGAAAGGGAAAAGCTAAGGACCACACTGGATTTAGGGACCAGCTCCAGTAGTATCCATCAGTTGTTAACTGTCCACATTTCATTCAGTTAGTCATATGGCCCTAGCTGAACTGCAAAGGTGGCTGGGAAATGTAGTCTTCCACATCTTTCTATGTGACTGTATTTGGCCACCTCATGTGGAGAGTTGACTCACTGGAAAAGACCCTGATATTGGGAGGGATTGGGGGCAGGAGGAGAAGGGGACCACAGAGGATGAGATGGCTGCATGGCATCACCAACTCGATGGACATGAGTTTGGGTAAACTCTGGGAGTTGGTGATGGACAGGGAGGCCTGGCGTGCTGCGATTCATGGGGTCGCAAAGAGTTGGACACGACCGAGTGACTGAACTGACTCTCTCTTAAAACCTGTGTGGATTCTGTTGTTTGTATGCACCATAACTTCTTAATCACCATCCTACTGATTGGCAGTTGGGTTACTTTCACGTTTGTTTGCTTATGTGTGCCCAAGTCTAAAGAAAATTTTCCCAGAAGGAGGCTACTGGCTTAGACAATATGCGTATTTTAACCTTTGATAAATTTTGTCAAATTGTTCTCCAAAAAAATTGTTCCTTTTTGCTCCTACCAACAAAATATGAGACTGTGAATCTTGGTATTCTCTCCCTAACCCTGGGTGTTGTCAACTTTTAAACATTTTGCCAATTTAATAGCTTACATTATTTTAGGATTTCTTAATTACAAATAAGGTTAAGATCTTTTCACAATGTTTATTAGCCCCTTTTATAATTTCTGTTCGCATCTTTTTGGCTATTTTTATAGCGAGCATTTGTCCTTTTCCTATTGATTTAGCATGCTGCATGTATTAAAGATTTTGGCCCCTTATCCTAAGTGGTGCAAATATTTTACTTTTATCATTTTATCGTGATCATTTTGGCCTTGATTGTTTTGGGGGGGTGGGGCAGAAGTGGCATAAAGAAAATAATGAATGCACTGCCTGAAAATCTGTGTGTTCTTTCAGATCATTATGTGGAGGTCCTGGAATGCAAAATGCAGTGTGAGGAGAGCCTCACCCCTGTTATAGGAGGATATCCGGTGGAGAAATTTGTGGCCACCATGTACCATTATTTGCAGTTTGCTTATTATAAATGTAAGTACTCATCTTCTAGGCAATCTGGGCAAGGTACTAAGACTCAGCTTACGCCTCAGGGGAGAGTACTAGCCCTGTAAGATTGTCTTGAGGATTAAACGAATTGGTAGACGTGGAATGCTTGTGGAATTCACACACTAGCACAGGGCAAACTCTATATAACTGGTGTTTTTGTTTATTAATCTTTTTTTTTTTTTTGACTGCTGCATGCAGCTTGCAGGATCCTAGTTCCCTGCTCAGGAATGGAACACACTGTAGTGGAAATGTGAAGTCCTAACCACTGGACTGCAAGGGAATTCCTTTCAGAAATTCTCAATAGCTTCCCTGACGGCTCAGTGGTAAAAAATGTGTCTGCAATGCAGGAGAGGCAAGAGATGCAATTTCTATCCCTGAATGGGAAAGATTCGAGGAAATGGCAACCCACCCACTCCTGTATTCTTGCCTGGAAAATCCCATGGACTTAGAGGAGCCTAGCGGGCTATGGTCCATGGGGTTGCAGAAGAGTCGGACACAACTGAGCGATTAAACCCCCACCGATACGTATATCATTATTTCCCTTGCTCCACACCATTGACCTTTTCAGACTCTTAACCCTAAGATCATTGCAGTTGATCCTGCGTTGAACTTGGAGTTTCTCGATCGGAACCTTCCAACGGACAAAGGGCTCACATGGGGGAGAGAGAGGAATTCAGACTTCAAAGCCCCAATTTCCTGCCTTCCCGTCTTTCCCTGTAACCAAGATTGCCGGGGGCCACTTGCTTGAGCATCGTGCGCCCTGGCGGTTCAGTGATGAGCATGGGACGTTGCTAGGGTCATTTGCTACGGGGAAGACTCTGCTCTCCTGATGATATATCTGGTCTGTGGGCAGGAGTCTGACTAGCTTCCCCGAGGCTGTCTTTCAGGCTCAGGGGTGGCTGGTCATGCGGCCTCAGGGATGTCTGGGAGGACTGACGTGGCTGGCTTCCACAGCCCTCCTCCCCCGCTGTGAGCATCTTGTTCTGTGTGGAGTTCCCTTGGCCCACAGCCCACGCCTGCCCACCTACCTGTAATCCCGCTTCGTCTCCTCTCCAGGACACACCAGAGGCCTTGCCTGGTGAAGGTCAATAAAGGGGAAAAAAGAAAGAGAAAAATTTTGCTTCATTCCTTCTCTCTTTCTCTATTTTAATTTTTTAACTAAAAGATTTAAACTTTGGCTGCTAATCAAGATGATTTCTTTGTTCCTAAAAAGTCTCTGATACTGACATTTACACCATGTTTTTCTGAGGAAGGTAAATGCCTCTCAGCAGTGAACCTGATGTTCACCAGCCTGAACCCCATCTAAATGTGCAAAGAAATGGCCCTTGGTTGGGACATTTCTGAGACCTGCAGGAGGCCGATGACTGTTTTAAAGAGGTGTCTTTCTGGTATCCCGTTCATGGAGGGAAGGGTGAGTTTATTTGCCACTGTCAGCCTGGCATAAACTGTCTGGTAAAGGATTCTTTAGCAGAGAGGACAGGAGTCTACTTCTATGTAATGTGTGGACATGCTTCCCTACTGGGCAGCACCGAGCTTACAGCATGTTCCAGCAAATATATATTGACTGCATTCTAGTGTGGAGGGGCGGTCTTCTCCCTGACAGTGTCTTTGCTTATGAAGAGTCTTCTTTTTAAAAATAAGCACCTGGTTTAAAGTAACGTTTTTGTTGTTGTTGTTGTTTTCCCCTAAAAAGGCTTGTAGTATAGGTTTAGTGCAATAAACTAAATATCACAGAGATATACAGAAAAACATCAAGCACATCACCCATTCTAATCTCCCTGCTCCCTCTCACCTGACCCCAGATTTAACTACTGGCTTATATTTATCCACACTCGGAAAGATCTTATTTTAATGAGAATTACAGAAAATTATGTACTTTTTTTTCCCCTGAAGATTGAAAAACATATTAGAAAGGATGGTATAATAAACTAGTGGGTGTGTCCTAAGTTGCTTAAGTCGTGTCTGACTCTCTGTGACTCTATGGACTGTGGCCTGCCAGGCTCCTCTGTCCATGGGATTCTCAAGCAAAATTCTCGAGTGGGTTGCCATGCTCTCCTCCAAGGGATCTTCCTGACCCAGGGACCAAACCTGGTCTATTATCTCTCCTGCATTGGCGGTAGGTTCTTTACCAGGGAAGCCCAATGGACTAGGGGTGACTGTCACCCAATTCAAACATTTATCAACACACTGCTGATCTTGGGTTTAGTTTCTACATGTTCTGTTGGAAGAAAATACAGCTGGTGTTTCTGTTTCATTTTCATGAGAGGCTGTGCCAGCACTTCACTGAGCTAACTGTGATGGACATTGAAACTTGGATCTTCCATCCACTGAGCAGGCTGGGTTCAGTGGCAACACGCCAGAACACTGGATTTCAGCACTGTGCTGGACACATCCAGGCTCTGGCAACTCACTGGTCACACCTCTGAAACCTTTACTTGCTCTAAAAACCACCGGGCGTATCAGAAACTGACAAGGACAAAAGAGCTAAAAAACCACAAGATTCTCAGCATTTATTGCTGCTCTGCAAGAAATCTTTGTTTTCAGGAATATAAATAAGCACTGTGAGAGAAATGGAGCTCTTAAAGTTGGCTTCTTGAAAGTCAGCCCTGTTTTGAATTCTTTTTCCGAGACCCACACCAGGACACTTCTTGGGGGCAGGTGTCATTTCCAGCCCCACAGATCTGTGAATAGCAAGTGTCTGTGTGTGTGTTAGTTGCTCAGTCGTGTCTGACTCTTTGCAACCACATGGACAGTAGCCCATCGGATTCCTCTGTCCATAGAATTCTCCAGGCAAGAATGCTGGAGTGGGTTGCCATTCCCTTCCCCAGCGGATCTTCCCAACCCAGGAATTGAACCCCAGTCTCCTGCTTCGCAGGCAGATTTTTTTTATCCTCTGAGCCACTGGTGAAGCCCAGGAAGTGTCCATAAGCAAAGGTTTTAAAGTTGTAGTTATGGGAAGTGGCCACAAGGGGCAGCACTTCTCCACACCCAGGTCTGAATACCTGGGCATCCAGAGCCTTAAACCAGTTTTCCTGGGTTGTCAAGGAGAGCTGAATATAGAAGAAATGGCTTGAGGCTTGTGTCTCATTCCTTCTCCCCACCGACCTTTCACATCACGAAGAAATCCCAGCCCCTGCAAAAGGGCTAGGCCGAGGGTGCTGTTGTCCAGAGGTGGGACGACTAATCGAAGGAGGCTGGAGTCGGGAACCAGCCACCAGTTCACGTGGAGACTTTTTCAAGCTCTTCCAGCCCAGCAGTCCACCAGTCTTTGGGTGCACTGGACCTGGAACAGCTTTTCAAGGGACTGGCTGAATCTGGATTGTGGTCCTATCTGGGGCAGACTTGGCACCACAGGTCCAAAGGTCTCTTTGGCTCATCCTCCCCAGCTCCTTCAGCCCCATGAGAATTCAACCTTGAGACCATAGCCTGCTCAGGCCCCAAGGCCCAAGGGGATGTGGTCAGCACTGCTGTTTTTTGATTGACAGTGTTGTGTTTTAGCTGTATAGCAACTTGATTCAGTTATGCTGTTTTTCAGATCCTTCTCCTGTGTAAGATGTTACAGAATGTTGGGCAGGCTTCTGTGTACTGTGCAGTAGGTCATTTTTGTGTATCTGTTAATCCCAACATCCTAATCCATCCCTACCACCCTAATTTCTTCTTTGGGAATCATACGTTTGTGTTTTAACTCTGTGAGTCTCTTTGTGTTGCACAAATTAATTCGTTTGTATGAATTGTTAGATTCTGACTGTAAGCAGTCTCATACGATGTTTGTCTTTCTCCGTCTTTCTCGGTCACTATTTTGATCATGTCCGGGTCAGTCCATGTGGCTACCAGCGGCGCCGTCTCCCCCTTCCTGTGGCTGAGTAATGCTCCATTGCATACTCGTGCCGCATCGTTGTCTTCGTTCGTCTCCTGATGGACACTGTGATGGCCTCCATGTCTTGGCTGTTGTAAACAGGGCTGCGCTAAGCATAGGGGTGCATGAGTCTTTCAGAATTCTGGTTTTCTTCGGTTATTCACGCAGGAGTGGGGTGGTGGGATCATATGCCAGCTCTGTTTTTAGGTTTTTGAGGAAACTCCATACTGTTCTCCAGAGTGCCTCTTACTAATTTATATTCCAGACGGCAGCGTAGGAGGGTTTTCTGTGTCCCATGCTATCTCCACATTTATTGTTTCTAGACGTTTTGCTGATGGCCATTCTGACTGGTGTGAAGTGATATCTTCTTGCAGGTCATATTTGCATTTCTCTAACGATATCCTTGTGGAGCATCTTTTCCACTTTTTTTTTTTTTAATCTTTTCAAACCATCTGAGTGAAAGGTACCTCTTGAAATTGGCTTTTTGAAAGTTGGCCGTGTGTTGATTTTTTTTTTTGCCCTACCCCAGGTCATTTCTCGAGAAAGAAAGAAAGAAAGACAGGGAAGTCGCTCAGTCGTGTCCGACTCTTTGCGACCCCGTGGACTGTAGCCTGCCAGGCTCCTCTGTCCATGGGATTCTCCAGGCAAGAATACTGGAGTGGGTTGCCATTGCCTTCTCCAGGGGATCTTCCCAACCCAGGGATCGAACCCAGGTCTCCTGCACTGCAGGCAGATGCTTTATCCTTGAGCCACCATTTCTTGAGGGCAAGTGTCATTTCCAGCCCCACAGGATTAGTGAATAGAAAGGGTCCACGGGCAAGGTTTTTTTAAATTAAATAAGTTGTAGTTGTGGGATGAAGCCACAAGGTGGCAGCACTACTTCACGCCCCCTTCTGGTCACCTGGGCAGACACAGCCTCAGGAAAGTCTGTTCCTGGGTCGTCAAGGAGAGTGCGGTGTGGGAGAAGAAAGAAATGCCCAGGGGCTGTGTCTCATTCATTCGACCCCTTCTTTCCCTTCACCCCACGGAGAAATCCCAGCCCCCTGCGAAGCCACTCTGCCGAGGGTGCTGTCATCGGAGACTGGTACCGAGTTCCCTCACCAGGACACATCCAGGAGACCTAGTTAGCAAGCTCTTCCAGCCCAGAAGTCCCACCAGTCGTTGGGTGCCCTGCGCTTCACGTAGCTTCTGAAGAGCCTGCCTGCATCTGGAGACTGTGGTCCCGTCCGGAGGGCACTGGGCCCTACAGGTCCAAGGGGCGCTGCTTTGATGGCGCGTAGTCCCCAGCTCCCTCAGCCCCATGGGAGTCCAGTCTTGAGACCCAGGCCTCTCAGGCTGCCGGGATGTGAGGCCAGCCCGGGTCCCCATGGCCTGAGGCACTGCTTTTCCTTTTTATGTAATTTTCAGTGTATGTAGACTTACAGCGTTGTGTTTGAGTTTTTTGGTTCCTTTTCCCTTGAGGGTTGTTAGAGTGTGGCACAATTTCCTTGGCTATACAGGAAGTCCTTTTTGACCCTCAGTATTATGTATATGAGAGTGTATCTATTAATCCCAGCCTCCTAATTCATCCTTCCCACCCTAATTTGCCCTTTGGAAATCATGTTTGTTTCGAAACTCTGTGAGTCTCCTTGTGTTACATAAAATGAATTAATTTCTGTCAGTTTTGGGGTTCCAACTGTAAGTGATCTCATACGATACTTATCTTTCTCGGTCCAAGTTCCCTCACTTAGTGTGATCATGTCGGGGTCCATCCGGATGTCTGCCAGTGGCATCATTTCACCCTTTCTTATTGTTCCATCGCTCGGCCGTGTCTGACCCTTCGTGCCTCAGAGGACTTCGGCACACCAGGCTTCCTTCACCATCTCTCCTTTCTTGTAGCTGAATAACATTCCACTGTATACACGGGCCACATCATCTCCTGCTCACGATGGACACTGTGCTGGCTTCCATCCCTGGGGTGTTGTTGGCAGTGCTAGGGTGCATGTGTCTTCTGAAATTCAGTTTTCTCCACGTGTATGCCCAGGAGTGGGGTGGCCAAATCATATGCCCGCTCTATTTTTATTCAGTAGTTTTGAAATAACCTCACAGTGTTCTCCAGAGTTCCTGTTACCAATTCACGTTCACTAGACCTTGTAGGAAGTTTCTCTTTGCTCCACCCTGTCTCTGAATTTACTGTTTGTAGATGTTTTGCTGATCACTATCCTGACTGGTGTGTGTTGGTACCTCGTCATGGTTGTGATTCACCTTTGTCTAGTTTAGAGCATTGTGTCTTTTTCATACATTATTGTTTCAAACA
Organism: Madoqua kirkii; assembly: GCA_006408675.1. Lineage (NCBI taxonomy): Eukaryota > Metazoa > Chordata > Mammalia > Artiodactyla > Bovidae > Madoqua > Madoqua kirkii. The sequence continues at coordinate 12,959 of SJYC01120109.1, forward strand.
GTAAGAGTTAAATTGACGTTGTGAAGCAGGCTTCTTGAAAGTCGACCTTGTTTAGACTTTTTTCCCCCGTGATCTACCCCAGGGCATTTCTTGAAGGCAGGTGTCATTTGCTGCCCCGCAGGGTTATTGAAGTCAAAGTGTCCATAAGCCTAGGTGTTTTAAAGCTGTAGTAAAAAGAACCGGCCACAAGGAGGCAGCACTTCTTCACACCCAGGTCTGGTTTACCTGGGCAGCCAGAGCCTCAGAAAAATCGCGTTCCGGAGTTGTCAAGAAGAGCGGAATGTGCCAGAAGAAACTCCCAGCGCTTGTGTTTCATTCCTTCTTCCCTAACCCTTTTACCCCACAGAGAAATCCCAGCCCCTGAAAAACCGCAGCGCTAAGGGTGCTGTCGTCGGAGGCTGGTGGTAGGAACCGCAGGACATGGGGAAGGACCAGGTGACTTTTCCAAGCTCTTGCAGCCTGCAGAGTTCGCCAGTCTTTAGGTGCACTGGGCTCCCTGTGGCTTTTAATGAGCCTGCCTGGATCTGGAGATTGTGGTCTAATCCGGGGACTACAGATCCAAGGGGTGCTGCTTTGCTGGCACACAGCTCCCAGCTCCCTCAGCCCCACAAGAGTCCAGTCTTCAGACCCTAGCCTGCTCAGGTCCCCCAGGCCCTTGGGGAATATGGCAGGCACTGGGTTTTTTAATCTTTTATCTTAGATGGAGTAGAATTTTACTATTGAATATGTTTTAGGTATACAGCTCTTGATTCAGTTGTGGATTTTTTTTTTTAACTTCTTCCCTTATATTACAGAGTGTTGAACACAGTTCCCTGTGCTATACAATAGGTCCTTCTAGATTATCTGTTTTATGTATATGAGAGCATATATGTTGATCCCAACCTCCTAATTCATCCCTCCTGCCCTAATTTCCTCTTTGGGCCTCATATGTTTGTTTTGTAACTCTGTGAGTGTCTTTGTTTTACATATATGAATTTGTCAGTTTTCAGATTCCACCTGTAGATGATCTCATATGACATGTGTATTTCTCAGTCCGGTTGACTTCACTGCAGATGATCATGTCTGGGTCCATCCATATGGCTCCCAGTGGTGTCGCTGTCTCTCTCTTTTGGCTGAGTGGCATTCCATCGTATACATGTGCCACATCTTTTTCTGTTCACCTGTCGATGGCGCTGCACTGGCTTCCGTGCCTTGAGTTGTAAGCATTGCTGCACTGAACGTTGGGGTGCGTGTGTCTTTTGAAATTTAGTTTTCTCAGATTATACTCCCAGGAGTGGCATGGATCCTTTTCCCTGCTTTGTTTTCAGTTTTAAAAGAACCTCCACACTGTTCTCCAGAGCTTAGGAGGGTTCCCTTTGCTCCACCTCGTCTCCACATTTACTATTTATAGATGTTTTGCTGATGGCCATTCTGACTGGTGTGAGCAGTTACCTTCTTGCAGTTCTCATTTGCATTTTTCTAATAATAGCTTTGTAGGGCACTTTTACCACTGTTTTTTTGTTTTTTCTTTACAAACAGTGTGATTGAAATTTACATCTTTAAATTGGCTTAAAAGTTGGCCCTATTTGAATTTTTTTTCCCCTGACCTTCCCTGGGGCATTTCTTGAAGGCAGGTGTAATTTCCAGCCCTGCAGGATTTTTGAAGGCAAGTTCAGTTCAGTTGCTCAGTCATTTCCAGTTCTTTGCGACTCCATGAACTGTAGCACACCAGGCTTACCTGTCTATCACTAACTTCCAGAGCTTGCTCAAATTCATGTCCATCAAGCAGTGATGCCATCTAACCATCTCATCCTCTGGTATCCCCTTCTCCTCCTGCCTTCAGTCTTTCCCAGCATCAAGATTTCTTCCAATGAGTCAGTTCTTTGCATCAGGTGGCCAAAAGATTGGAGCTTCAGCTTCAGCATCAGTCCTTCCAATGAATATTCAGAGTGGATTTCCTTTAGGATTGACTGGTTTGATCTCTTTGCAGTCCAAGGGACTCTCAAGAATCTTCTCCAGTACCACAGTTCAAAAGCATTAATTCTTCGGCACTCAGCTTTCTTATGGTCCACCTCTCACATCCATCCATAACTACTGGAAAAACCATAGCTTTGACTAGACAGACTTTTGTCAGCAAAGTAATGTCTCTGCTTTTCAATATGCTGTCTAGGTTGGTCATAGCTTTTCTTCCATAGCTTTTCTTCCAAGGAGCAAGAGTCTTTTAATTTCATGGCTGCAGTCACCATCTGCAGTGATTTTGGAGCCCAAAAAATAAAGTCTTTCACTGTTTCCATTGTTTCCCTATCTGTTTGCCATGAAGTGATGGGACTGGATGCCATGATCTTAGTTTTTTGAATGTTGAGATTTAAGCCAGCTTTTTCACTCTACTCTTTCACTTTCATCAAGAGGCTCTTTAGTTCCTCTTCACTTTCTGCCATAAGGGTGGTGTCCTCTATATATCTGAGGTTATTGATATATCTCCCGGCAATCTTGATTCCAGCTTGTGCTTCATCCATCCCGGCATTTTGCATGATGTACTCTGCATATAAGTTAAATAAGCAGAGTGACAATACACAGCCATGACATACTCTTTTCCCAATTTGGAACCAGTCTGTGTTCCATGTCTGGTTCTAACTATTGCTTCTCAACCTGCATACAGATTTCTTAGGAGGCAGGTGAGGTGGTTTGGTATTCCCATCTCTTGAAGAATTTTCCACAGTTTGTTGTGATCCATACAGTCAAAGGCTTTGGCGTAGTCCATGAAGCAGAAGTAGATATTTTTCTGGAACTCTCTTGTTTTTTCTATGACCCAACAGATGTTGGCAATTTGATCTCTGGTTCCTCTGCCTTTTCTAAATCCAGCTTGAATATCTAGAAATTCTCGGTTGACATACTGTTGAAGCCTGGCTTGGAGAATTTTGACTATTACTTTGCTAGCGTGTAAAATGAGTGCAATTTAGTGGTAGTTTGAACACTCTTTGGCGTTCTTTCTTTAGGACTGGAATGAACACTGACCTTTTCCAGTCCTATGGCCACTGCTGAGATTTCCAGATTTGCTGGAGTATTGAGTGCAGCACTTTCACAGCATCATCTTTTAGGATTTGAAGTAGCTTAACTGAAATTCCATCATCTCTAGTAGCTTTGTTCGTAGTGATGCTTCCTAAAGCCCACTTAACAGTGCTCATAAAAGCCTGTTTTAAAGTTGCAGTAATGAGAAATGACCACAAGGAGGGGGCACCACTTCATGTGCAGGTCTGGTCGCCTGGGCAACCAGAGCATCTGGAAAGTCAGTTCTTGGGTTGTCAAGGAGAATGCTGTTTGAGGTGTCCAGCAAATTGGTTCAATGATGCACACACACAGATGTGTTGTGTTTGGATCCTTTTCCCTTATGGGTTGTTAAAGTGTTCCACAGTTCCCTGTGCTGTACAGGAGGTCCTTTTTAACTTTCTATATTATGTATATGAGAGTGTATCTGTTAATCCTAACCTCCTACTTCATCCCTCCCACTCCAATTTCCCCTTATAGAATCATGCATTGGTTCTGAACCTGTGAGTCTCCTTGTGTTACATAAATTATTTGTATCAGTTTTTGGGTTCCAACTATAAGTGATCTCATACAAAATTTGTCTTTCTCAGTTTAGGTCCATCCAGGTGTCTAGCACCATCCAGGTGTCTAGGTCCATCCAGGTGGCTGCCAACGGCATCATTTCATCCTTCCTTATGGCTGAATACTACTCCATTGTATCCATGGTCCACATCGTTTTCTCTTCATCTAACGATGGGCACTGCTGTGGCTTCCATTCCTGGGTGTTGTAAGCATTGCTGCACCGAAAGTTGGGGTGCACGTGTTTTTTTGAAATTCTGTTTTCTCCACTTGTACAGGAGTAGGGTGGCCAAATCATATGCCCACTCTATTTTTATTCAGTAGTTTTGAAAGATCTCACGATGTTCTCCAGAGTTCCTGGAGATTTAAATTCACAAGAACACTGTAGGAGGGTTTCCTTTGCTCCACCTTGTCTCCACATTTACTGTTTGCAGACATTTTCCTGATGACCATTCTGACTGGTGTAAGTTAATACCTCCTTGTAGTTCTGATTGACATCCAGTAATAGCCATTAGAGCATCTTTTACATCCTTTGTTTCAAATGGTATGAGTGAAAGTTACATTTTGAAGCAGGCTTCTTGAAAGTCGACCTTGTTTTGACTTTTTCTCCTGTGACCTACCCATGGGGCATTTCTTGAGGGCAGATGTCATTTGCAGCCCGGCAGGGTTATTGAAGGCGAAGTGTCCATAAACCTTGGTTTTCAAATTGTAGTAACGAGAAACAGCCACAAGGCGGCAGCACTTCCTCACACCCAGGTCTGATCACCTGGGCAGCCAAAACCTCAGGAAAACCAGTCAATTCCTGGGTTGTCAAGGGAGCAGAAGGTGCCAGGAGAAATGCCCAGGGGCCTGTGTCTCGTTCCTTTACCCCTTCTCCCCACCGACAAATCAAAGCCCCTGCAAAACCACTGCTGAGGGTGATGTCGTCCGAGGTTGGTGCTGAGTTCCCTCACCAGGACACGTCCAGGAGACCTGCTGGCTTCAGGAAGCTCTTCCAGCCTGAGGGCCCACCAGTCCTTGGATGCTCCGGGCTTCATGTAGCTTCTGAAGGGCCCGCCTGCATCTGGAGATTGTGGTCCCATCCAGAGGGGACCAGTCCTTACAGGTCCAAGGGGCTCTGCTTTGATAGCATGTAGTCCCCAGCTCCCTCAGCCCCATGAGAGTCCAGTCTTGAGATCCAGGCCTCTCAGGATGCAAGGATGTGACACAAGCCCGGGTCCCCATGCCCTGAGGGCAGTATAGTGGGCACTACTTTTTTTTTTCATGTAATTTAAAAAAATTTAAACTAGAACTGAAATAGAACTGATTTATACTATAGTGTTTGTTGGAGCTGTACAGCAAATTGGTTCAGTTGTGCACACACATGGATGTACTGTTTTTCAGATCCTTTCCCTGTAGTTTTACAGCGTGTTTCATGGAGTTCCCTGTGGTGTATAGTAGGTCCCTCTCGATTATCTGTTTTATATATAAAAGAGTGCATCTGTTAATCCTAACCTCCTAATTCATCCCTTCCACCCTGATTTCCCCTTTGTGGATCATAAGTTTGTTTTCCAACTCTGTGAGTCTCCTTCTGTTGCATAAATGAGTTAATTATTATTATTTTCTAGAGTCCAAATCTAAGTGATCTCGTATACCATTTGCCTTTCCCAGTGTGACTTACTTCATGTGGTATGATCATGTCTGGGTCTGCAGTGGGGCTGCATCATTTCATCCTTTGTATGGCTGAGTAATATTCTGTTGTAAACATGTGGCATCTCTTTTTTTTCCGTTCATCTGTCGATGGACACTGTGGTGACTTCCCCGTCTTGCCTGTTGTAATCAAGGCTGCACTAAGTGCTGGGATGCACTTGTCTCTTGGAATTCTGGTTTTCTCCAGTTACATGCTCAGGACTGAGGTGGCCCCATCATATGCTAGCTCTATTGTTAGTTTGTTTAATGAACTTTCACACTGTTCTCCAGAGTGGCTGATACCCAATTTACATTCGCAACAACCTGGCTGGAGGATTCCCTTTGCTGCACTGTCTGCATTTGTTGTCTGTATACAGACCATTTGTGGATGGCCATGCTGATGGGTGTGGGGCTATTCCTCCTTGCATTTTTGATTTGCCTTTCTCTAACAGTAGTCATATGGATATATGTTACATACGTATAATAGTCGGCATGAGTCTGAGCAAGCTCCGGGAGTTGATGATGGATAGGGAAGCCAGACACGCTGCAGTCCATGGGGTCACACAGACTCAGACATGACTGAGTGACTGAACTGAACTGAGTCATGTGGAGCAGCTTTTCCATTACTTTTTAAAAAACAGTATGAATGAAATTTACCTTTTGAAGTTGGCGTTTTGAAAGTCGGCACAGTGTTGAATATTTTTTCATAGCCTACTGCAGTACATTTCTTGAAGGTAGGTGTCATTTCCAGTTCTTGCAGGGTTGATGAACAGGAGGAAATGGTCTTAAGTGGGGGTTTTAAAGTTGTAGTTATGGGGAAGGGCCACAAGGTGACAGATCTGACTTCACACCCAGATCTGGTTACCTGAGCAGACAGAGCCTTAGGGAAGTCTTGTTCCTGGGTTGTCAAGGAGAGGGGAATGTGCCAGAAGAAACGCCCAGGGTACAGTGTTTCATTCCTTCTTCCCTTTCCCTTTCCCCCCATGAAGAAACCTCAGCACCTGGGAAACCCTCTGCTGAGGGAGCACCTCCTCCGTAGGTGGGGGCGGCTCTCAGGAAGGAGGGTGGACGTGGGAGCCCAGCACCAGGACGCGAGGAGGGGAGACCAGGTGACTTTATGAAGCTCTTCCAGCCCAGGAGGGTCCACAGATCATTGGGTACCCTGGGCTTCTTGTGGCTTTTGGTGGGCCTGTCTGGCTTTTGTGGTCCCATCAAGAGGAAAGCGGGCAATGCAGGTGCAAGGGGCGCTCATTTGCTTGCACATCCTCCGTCAGACCCATGAGGGTCCAGCCTCCAGACGCAGGCCTGCTCAGGCCCCGGGGATGTGACACCAGCGCAGGTCACGGTGGCCTGACGGGGACTGATGAGTCACTTCTGCCTTCGCCTCTGTGTACCGAGGAACTTCCGTCATTTCCACAGATGGATTCCACTTTTCCCTGGAGATCCCGTCTACGGCCTGTTCATTCCTGAGTTGCTGGGTTTTTTTCGTCATTGCAGGAGTTCCGTCGGAGGGGCTTGGAGAGGGGGCTTGTTGAGAGGGGGCTTGTTGGTGATCTTTTTCTCCTGGAAGCTGTTCTTCACCGAAGAACTGTTCTTCTCCTGAGAGGCTGGCTGACTTCCTGTTCCTGTTTTCTCTCTTCCGCCCACAGTGAACGACCTGAAGAATGCGGCGCCCTGTGCGGTCAGCTACCTGCTCTTTGACCAGAGCGACAAGGTCATGCAGCAGAACCTGGTGTACTATCAGTACCACAGGGACAAGTGGGCGCTGGCGGACGAGCATTTCCAGCCCAGACCGGTGAGCGCCGGCGCACGGGCAGCGCGTTTCCGCTCTCGTCTTTACCCCACTTCCGGGAGGCAGCTTGGCGTCTGAAGAGAAGGGCTATTTCAGAAACAAGGGAATCTCAACTTGCTTCTGTCGCTTTTCTGTCTTTTAACACTTTACCCCTTTGTTCTCTCTTCTAAATACGCAAACTCTCCTGAAATTTCAAGCTTTGCAGAAACATTTCAGTTAGGAATTGACACTGCCTCTTGATTTTATCGTTTCTCTGTCTCATGCTGTGGTAAAGCTGTATGTTTGGTGTATATGCAGTATGTAATTCTTTATTTTTACAAAAATGGATCCTACATACTGTTCTACAACTTGCTTTGTGTGTTCTAAGAATTTCATCATGAATGCTTCCCTTGTTACTCTCATACCATATATATATATATATTTTTTTTTTTTTTTTCACAATTAACAACTCCATGGCAGGGTTGTTTATGGATGGATCATCATTTCATTCTTTTGATGCACACACACACAGTTCTGCACGTGTTCAGGGAAACTTGTGGATTATTTATCACTTTCAGAGGATCTTTTCTCACGTGCCCTTAAGTTGTATTTTCACTGAGATTTGTGCTGGCTATCCTGGTTTGCTGTATATACATCTTCCTTCAACCTCACTGTTCACACACACACACATACATTTCTCTTTCATTCACTTGGGATTGCCCCTGTTTTTCAAATTGAGATATAATTCATATAGTTGAAAGTTCATGCATTCGAAGTGCACAATTCAGAGGTTTTCTTGTATTCACAGCGCTACGTGGCTGTTACCAGTATTTAATTTTGCATGTTTTCGTTATCCCCTTACCAGAGAAACCCCAGCCCCTTGTTCCCTCTGCACCCCAGTTTTCCTGTTAAGTGGTTGGTTGTATACACTGTTCTCTGTTTGTGTCTGAACAGGAAGCAGTCCAGTTCTTTAACGTGACCGTGCTCCAGAAAGAGCTGTATGACTTTGCTAAGGAAAATCTCATGGACGACGATGAGGTGAGCTTACATGTTTAGCACATGACTGACTGAGAGAAAAATATTCCTCACATCTTTGTTAAAAATCACTGGGAGGCCCGGTCATTCCTGAAATGAGATCCAGAAGAGGCCTTGGAAACACGGTTTCTGTGAGCGTTTTAACGCGTCAGTGGACTGACCTGGACAAGAAGGGCTTCTAGGAAACTCAGGCTGAAGTACCATGTTTCCTGGCAGAGTTCGGAGCCATGCTCTAGTTGCCCATCACAGGGGCCGTCCAGGCATCGTTTCTGTTTTATTTATTTATTTATTTGAGGCTGTGTCGGCTTTTCTCTAGTTGTGGTGAGCAGCTTCTCCCTGTGGTGGCCTCTCTTGTATTGGAGCGTGAGTTCTGGGACAGGTGGGCTCAGTAGTGGAGGCTCTGGGGCGCTAGAGCACAGGCTTCATAGTTGTGGCACTCGGGCTTAGTTGTTCCATGACATGTGGGATCATCCTGGATCAGGGATCAAACCCATGCCTCCTGCATTGGCAGGCGGATTTGTTACCGCTGAGCCACCAGGGAAGCTCCCAGGCATCGTTTTTTTAAAAAAATTATATTGGAATATAGTTGCTTTACAGTGTTGAGTTAGTTTCTGCTGTACAGCAAAGTGAATCAGCCATATATATACATTTATCCTCTCTTTTTTTGGATTTCCTGTCCATTTAGGTCACCAGAGAGCATTGAGTTCCCTGTGCTATACAACTGGTTCTTATTACTTATCTATTTTATACATAGTCTCAATAGTGTATATATGTCAGTCTCAACCTCCCAATTCCTCCCACCTGACCCTTTCCCCCTTGGTATCTGTACCTTTGTTCTCAACGTCTGTGTTTCTATTTCTGCTTTGCAAATAGGTTCATCGGTACCATTTTTTAGATTCCACATACATGAATTAATATATGATATTTGTTTTTTTCTTTCTGACTTACTTCACTTAGTATGAAAATCTCTACGTCCATTCATGTCTCTGCAAATGGCATAACTGCATTCCTTTTTGTGTCTGAGCAAGAAGCTTCATTTTTTAACTTTATAAAAACAGTGAATATTCAATTACTCAGCACTCGGAAGACTCTGGGAAACCTACATCCCAATTTTTCTGTCAGTTTGTATGTGTGTGTGTGTCTTTTTATGAGTGAAGCATTTTATCCTTCTCTGGGATTTTCTTGAAATTCCTGATTGAGTCTTACCCAGCTGATTCCTTTACTGATGGAGACTCTGCTGGTTATGGGGAGTCATTCTGTGCTGGGGCAGTCTAGTCACAGAAAAGCCATCATCAGGGTTAGCGTTTGGGCTTCCCAGGTGGCTCAGTGGGTAAAGAACCTGCGTGCTAGTGCAGGAGATGTAAGAGATGCAGGTTCAATCCCTGGGTTGGGAAGATTCTCAGAGGAGGACATGACAACCCATTCCAGTATTCTTGCCTGGCGAATCCCCTGGACAGAGGAGCTGGAGAGCTACAGTTCGCAAAAAGTCAAACACAACTGACTGAGCATGCATGCAGGGGTAGCATTTAGAGAGATGTGTTTGGAACAGACCATGGAATGCTTTCTGAGACAGCTGAGGACTCACCATCCTTCAGAGTTGGAAGACAGCTGAGGGCTTGTTCTCAGCTGACCCTTCACTTCATAGAAGAGGAAGCCCGGGGAACAGGAAAGTCTGGAAGCTGCTTGGCCAGACCCAGAGCCCCGAGCCTCCACGTCTGCCCCAGTTTTCAGTGAAGCACCTGTGAGTAAAATGGCATCGTGTAATTTGTTTTTTGTGGACAAATTCACGAGATGGATGGACTGCTGCCATGCATTTAGCTGCCCTGAGCCTCAATTCTTTTGTGTAAAATGCAGCTGATAATGTTGACCTTGCCAGACTGGAAGAAGAAAACACCACTCTGGACTTGGAAGTGCTTTACAGAGGAGGAAGTGACGCACGTGCCTTGTGTCTTGGGTTGGATTCTCTGGAGGCAGATCCTGGAATAAGATCACAAGGGTGCGGAAAAGGAAGGAACACAGGCCAGACACAAACTAGCTTGGCTGCTGTGGTTTAAGAAGTAGAGAAAAGTATATTCAGGAAAATGGGGATGGATTGGGTTCCTGATTATCTAAAGGCAAACTACTATTGAGATTTTGGTGTTTATGCTTCCAGTTTTTTCCATATATTTCTGATATATTAACGTATTCACCATAAACCTGATGGTAATTATATATCAGAACTTTTCCATTTAACATTGATATGAGCAGTTTCCCTTGTTAATTTTCCTAGGGCAGAAAACTGGTGTGTGAGATACTACTCACATACCATACAATTTTCCTTTCTAAACTGTACAATTCAGTGGCTTTTAGTGTATTCATAAAGTTGTACACTCATGCTGCTATCAGATTTGAGGACATTTTCCTCACCCAAACGAAAGCTGAAACATATTAGTCATCAACTTACATTCTTTCCCCTCTGTCCACAAGCCTGTGCCCCCAGATTCTGGCAACCACTAACCTTTCTGTCTCTGAATCTGCCTGTTCTGGACGTTTCCTATGAGTGGAATCAAATGGATTTTGGTTTCTGTGATTAGCTTCTTTTTACTGAGTATAATGTTTTCCAAGTTTCAATTCAGTTCAGTCGCTCAGTCGTGTCCAACTCTTTGTGACCCCATGAATCACAGCACGCCAGGCTTCCCTGTTCATCACCATCTCCTGGAGTTCACTCAGACTCACGTCCATCAAGTCCGTGATGCCATCCAGCCATCTCATTCTCGGTTGTCCCCTTCTCCTCCTGCCCCCAACCCCTCCCAGCATCAGAGTCTTTTCCAATGAGTCAGCTCTTCGCATGAGGGGGCCAAAGTACTGGAGTTTCAGCTTTAGCATCATTCCTTCCAAAGAAATCTCAGGGTTGATCTCCTTCAGAATGGACTGGTTGGATCTCCTTGCAGTCCAAGGGACTCTCAAGGGTCTTCTCCAACACCACAGTTCAAAAGCAGCAACTCTTTGGCACTCAGCCTTCTTCACAGTCTGACTCTCACATCCATACATGACCACAGGAAAAACCATAGCCTTGACTAGATGGACCTTAGTCGGTAAAGTAATGTCTCTGCTTTTGAATATACTATCTAGGTTGATCATAACTTTCCTTCCAAGGAGTAAGCGTCTTTTAATTTCATGGCTGCAGTCACCATCTGCAGTGATTTTGGAGCCCCCCAAAATAAAGTCTGACAGTGTTTCCAATGTTTCCCCGTCTATTTCCCATGAAGTGATGGGGCAGAATGCCAGGATCTTTGTTTTCTGAATATTGAGCTTTAAGCCAACTTTTTCGCTCTCTTTCACTTACTTTCATCAAGAGGGTTTTTAGTTCCTCTTCACTTTCTGCCATAAGGGTGGTGTCATCTGCACATCTGAGGTTATTGATATTTCTCCCAGCAATTTTGATTCTAGCTTGTGTTTCTTCCAGCCCAGCGTTTCTCATGATGTACTCTGCATAGAAGTTAAATAAGCAGGGTGACAATATACAGCCTTGATGTACTCCTTTTCCTATTTGGAACCAGTCTGTTGTTCCATGTCCAGTTCTAACTGTTGCTTCCTGACCTGCATACAGGTTTCTCAAGAGGCAGGTTAGCTGTGTTGTAACATGGATCACATTACATGGAAAAAGTTCCTTTTCATTGCTGAATAATATTCTGCTGTGTGGACATGCCATATGGTGTTTATTCCTTGACTGATGGATGTTTGGGTTGTTTCCACTCTTTGGCTACTTTGAATAATGATACTGTGTACATTTGTATACAGATTTTTGTTTGGGTAAGAATTTCCATTCTCTTATACTTAAAAGTGGAATGGCTGGGTCCCATGATAACTCTGTGTTGATCTTGTTAAGGAACTGCCAGACTGTTTTCCAAAGTGGCTGACCCATTTTGCATTTCCCACCAGCAATGTAGGGAAGTTGTAATCTGCTTCATCTTCATCAACATTTGTAGTGTCTGTCTTTCTTTGAGTGTGTGTGTGTGTCTGTCTTTTTTATTATAGGTGGGAAGTAGGTGTGACGTGGTACCTCACTGCAGTTGTCATTTGCATTTCCCTATTGACTAATGACGTTGAGCATCTTTTCGCATGCTTACTAGCCATTTGTATATTTCTTTGGAGAAGTGTTGATTCCATTCAAACCCTTTGCCCACTTTTTTTTAAGAGAGGAGTGTTTTTGTTTTCCTTTGTCCATTTTCAAATCGGACTATTTGTCTTTTCATTGTTGAGTTGTGAGAGTTCTTTATGTATTCTGGTTATAAAGTCCCGTGTCAGATACATCAATTGCAAACATTTCTCTCAATCTGTTGGTTATCTTTTCACTTTACTCTTGAAGCTCAAATGTTTCAGATTTTGATGAAATCCAACTTACCAATTTTTTTCTTGTTGCTTGTGTTTTGGTGTCATATCTAAGAAACTCATCCAAGATCACTAAAATATACTGTTTTTTTCCTAAAGCTTTTATAGTTTTAACTTTCATTTTTATCTATAATCTACTTTTTGTTAATTTTCCATATGATATGAAGCAGTGGTCCAATTTCATTCTTTTTTGTGTGGAAATGGTGTCCTCCCAGCACTGTTTATTGGAAAGACTCTCCCTATTCAGCTGTCTGGGTACCTTCATAGGAAAATCAATTGACGGTAAATGTGAAGATTCATTTCTGGACTCTCCACTCTATTTCGTTGATCTAGACTTCTATCCTTATGCTGGTACTGCACTGTTTTTTGTTTGTTTGTTTGTTTCAATGCAATACATTGAATTATGTAGGCATTCTAAATTTTATTCATTTAGTTTTGGCTGCACTGAGTCTTTGTTGCTGTGTGTGGGCTTTCTCGAGTTGCAGCAAGCAGGGGCTGCTCTAGTTGCGGTGCGCAGGCTTGTTGCGGAGCACGGGCTCCAGGCATGTGGGCATCAGCAGTTGCGGTGCGCAGGCTTGTTGCGGAGCACGGGCTCCAGGCGTGTGGCCGTCAGCAGTTGCGGTGCACAGGCTTGTTGTGGAGCACGGGCTCCAGGCGTGTGGCCATCAGCAGTTGCGGTGCGCAGGCTTAGCTGCTCTGCAGCATGTGGGGTCTTCCTGGACTGGGAATCACACCCTTGTCCGCTGAATCAGCAGGCAGATTCTTAACCACTGGCCCACCAGGGATGTTCGGTACTGCACTGATTTAAATGCTGTAGCTTTGTAGTACATTTGACATTGGATAATGCGAATCTTTCACGTCCATTTTCTTTTTCCAGATTGTTTTGGCTGTTCTGGGTCCCTTCCATTTCCATATGAGATATGGGATCAGTTTGCCAATTTCTGCAAAAGCAGCTTGGATTTTGATAGGAATTGTGCTGAATCTGAAAATTGTTTTGGGTACTGTTGACATTGTAACAATAGCAAACATTCTGATCTATGAACATGGGATAGCTTTCTCTTTATTTAGGTCTTCTTTAGCTTCCTTTGAGGAGCTTCCCTCGTGGCTCAGGTGGTAAAGAATCTGCCTACAGTGCAGGAGAGCTGGGTTTGATCCCTGAGTTGGGAAGGAAATGGGAGTCCACTCCAATATTCTCGCCTGGAAATTAACTTCCTTCAATAAAGTTTTTCTCAAATTTTGTTATTCTGGGTGCTGTTTCAAGTGGAAATGAAGTGAAAGTTGCTCGGTCATGGCTGACTCTTTGTGACCCCATAGACTATAGAGTCCGTGGAATTCTCCAGGCCAGAATACTGGAGTGGGTAGCCATTCCTTTCTCCAGGGGATCTTCCCAACCCAGGGATCGAATCGAGGTCTCCTGCATTGCAGGCAGATTCTTCACCAGCTGAGCCACCAGGGAAACCCAAGAATGCTGGAGTGGGCAGGCTATTCGTTCTCCGGCAGATCTTCCCGACCCAGGAATCAAATCCAGGTCTCCTGCACTGCAGGCGGATTCTTTACCAGCTGAGCTGCCAGGGAAGCCCTGTTGCAGATGGAACTGTTTCCTTTTTTTTTTTTTTAATTTTCTAGTTGTGTCTTGCTGGCATATAGACATACTGTTGGTTTTTGTAAATTGATAGTGTAATCTTGCAAACTTATTGAACTTGTTAATCAGTTCTAATCTTTTTTTGTTGTGTGTGTATTCCTCAGGAGTTTCTGTGTGTAAGATCATGTTTATCTGTGAGCAGACCTAGGAAAATCACAAGTATTAGAACAAGAAGAGCCCCTTTGTGAGACAGTAAAGCTCTTTTCATGTCACAGATGAGGAAACAAGCTCAGAAAGGTAGCATGACTTACTGAAAGCCACACAGCTGCCTAGTAACCATCTGGTGGACTGACCGGGCTTCTTCCAGGCTTTACAGTTCCTAGGATGCTTGAACTTGTGCTCTCAAGATAACAGGGCTCCACTGAAGATCCCAGAGTAATTAGGTTATTAATCAAGGCTTTAGAATTATGAAATAATTTCTAAAGAATGACCTGTTTTTTAAATTATAGATCAAATGATGGCAAATCATAATTTGAAATAAACTGTAACTAACACAATAAAATTCTTAGTTAAGCCTTAAAAGTTTCAAGGGACCAAATGCTGCCTTGAAACAAAGCACAGTCTGTGGTATTGTTCTTCATAGCGTTCTGGGCTTGAAATGTGTGTAAGAACACCTGGAAGTTTGCACACTGGTTAAAAATTTTGCAGAGGCCCTGTTACCATTTCAGAAAGTTTATAAACTGCAAGATGTCTCAGGTTCGGATAATTGTTTGCTCTGGGAAACTCTAAAAGATATTAACTTTTAAAAACTGCACAGCATGAGAGTTGAGAGTTAAGTTTTGTTGGGGGCAAAGTGAGGACTATAACTGGGGCGACAGCATTTCAGATGGCTCTGAGAAACTGCGCTAACGAAGCAAGGGGGATGGTCAGTGTAAGTGTGACTGTGGTGCGGTGTGAGTACGTGCAGTCAAGCACGTATTTTTCACAGAAGCTTTCTGCTGGCCTTTAGTCACCATGAAGGAGTCTAGTGCTTTTCTAGGAATGAGGAGATATAAGAACTGAGCTCATAAAATCTGAAGTATCTGAAGCCCTGGTCTTTCCCAGAGCACTGAATGCTTCATGTCTGCTGTCTGCCCTGAACTCCTTTCAGGGAGTGTTGAAGGTCAGTAGCTGTAGCAGCATCTGACTTAATCCTTGTGGTGGTAGATGGCACATGCCCACGGCGAGCGCCCATTTATAGTTGACAAAGAAATAATTTAGAATTTTCTGGAGTGACTGACTGAGGGAGCGCTCTTGGGAAAGGAGCTGAGGGGCAAAGGAGGAGCTCTGCAGGTCAGCCTGGGCTGACCCCAGGGCATGGGAGCTGGGCCTTGTTGGTGAGTCACTCTTTCTCGCAGTAAAGGGCTTGGGTGTGGGGGCGGGGGGGGGGGGTCAAGTGCATTGTGGGAGAGAAACCAGAGCAAAGAAGATAAGAAAGTTCAAGGCGGCTTCAGCAGCAGTAACACGTGTCCACACAGTCAGCCATCCTTCCTCTAGTGGGTTTACGGAGACCCGTGTGTGCCAGGCTCTGGGAAAGAACCTGAGCCCAGGTGCTGGTGCCTTGAAAAGCTCATGGTCTGGTCAGCAAGGCAGAAGGGGCACAGACAGAAGGTCTCCCTGTGGGGTAACTGCTGTTGGGAGGGGGGTAAAGGTGAGGGAGGGGGCGCTAAGCAGGATCTTTCAGAAGGTACTGGGTCCCCCACTTCACACGCCATCTGTGGGGGCTTAGAGCACTTGACGCCAAGTTCACATGATGTGGAAGCCAGGTCTCCCCCAGAAGAAGCAAGGTCCTCTGGGCCTGAGGGCAGCAGGGAGAAGCCTGCTCCAGCCCCGGGGGCGGGTGGCAGCGGCCTCTTGGCAACAGTCTCTGCTCACCAGCACTGCGAAGGCCAGGCAGCCGCCTAACGGAGGCGCCCTGTTGCTCTTGCAGGGAGAGGTCCTGGAATACGTGGATGACCTGCTGGAGTTGGAGGAGACCAGCTAGCCCCAGAAGCCAGAGAGCCGTTCCTTCCATGTTCAGAAAACACAATTCTTTGTCTTCCTTTTGCTAATAGTCCAGGCTGTTGGTACCTCAGAACCTTCTCTTCTCTCTGTGAAGTGAAAGGGAAGCCCCCGCCTCTTGCTACAGCTAACAAGGGGTGAGCCTGCCTTCCCTGTGCCCACAGCTGCCTCCCCAACCTGTCACACCTGCCGCTCTATCTTCATACCCGCCTCTCCATCGTCACTCCTGCCTCCCTATGAGCATACCTGCCTCCCCATCTTCACACCTGCCTTCTCCATTTTTATACCTGCATTTCTCACCATTTTGGTTAGAAGGACAGTTTTCCATGAAATCCACCCCCGCCCCAGCCCAGAAAATCAGTATTATTTTTTAAATAAGAAAAATACTCCTAAAAGGTGGTAATTATAAAAACCTATTCTGGCCTTTCTGTTCCCCCCATTTTGGTTTCCTTTCTCCCCATCCCCTGATCCAGCAAAGATGTTGAGGACAAAGGCTAAGCTTCTCTTCGTAATGGTCTGCACACCATCTGACCTGCATCATTGCTGGCGCCCGTTGAGAACGGAGTTGGGGCAACAGCGTGGAGAACAGACATGTGACTTTTGCCTAATACTTGCACGTGTCCGAAGTCTTCCAATGGCCGGTCGATCCCCTTTGAGGACAGTACTCAGCCGTTAGTCTCAGAGTTGGAAATGGAAGGCAGGAGAGGGAATCTAGTTTCATTCACTCTTCAACAAATATTTATTGAGCACCCACTACGTGCTAGACCTCAATCTGGGCGCTGGAGACACTGCACAGCAAAACAGAAAGAAAAAAAGAAAAAACCCATCCTCACAGAGCCTACATTCTACTGGGAAAGACAGACAACAGGTAAACAAGAATAAATATATACAAGGCCTCGGAGAGTGATCATTGCTATGGAGAAAAACAAAGCAGTGAGGGGTAAGGAAGCTTGATGAGGCTGCAGGGTTGTTTGGTTCATTAGTTTTTGGTGGTGCCATATGTGGGATCTTAGTCCCCCCCACCAGGGATCACACCCCTGGCATTAGAAGTGTGGTGTCTTAACCAGTCAACCCCCAGGGAAGTCCCAAGGCTGCAGTGTTTTGTTTTGTTTTGAATTAATTAATTTATTTTAATTGGAGGATCATTTCCTTACAATATTGTGGTGGGTGTTTGCCATCCATCGCCGTGAATCACTGACGGGTGCACATGTGTCCTTCTATCCTGACCCCCCCTCCCGCCTCCCTCCCCACCCCATCCCTCTGAGTCAACCCAGGCTTTTCATGCCCTGCTGGGGTTTTAAATAGGGTGGTCGGGGAAGCTGTCACTGAGAGCATGCCAGCAGAGCAGAGACCTGGGGAGGTGGGTCTCAGGACAGAGCCTTCCGGGCAGAGCAGGCTGCCTGTGCGGCGCCCAGCAGCAGGGACGCGCTTATGCCGTCAGGGGACAGCCCAAGCCCAGGGGAGGCGTGGGCACGGGCAGAGTGGAAGGTGGTGTGTGTGGCTGGGAAGGGGCATGGCTCAGTCTTGACAGACAATGTAAGTAAGGGCCTCGGCTTCTGCCCTGAGTGGAGCGGGAGTCCTACAGCAGAGCAGAGCCTGGGCTCCCTGGCACTTTACAGGGAGCTTGCCTGCTGCTGTACTGTGAGCATCCTGGAAGCGCTCAGGGGAAGAATCGGGAATGTCAGTCGGGGGATGGCTACAGAGATCCAGGCAGGGGGATGAAGGCGCGATGCCGGGCATAGCAGGGGGCGACGGTGAGAAGTGTTCCTGTCATGGATTTGAAAGCAGGGCCAATCACAGTTGCTGACAGGTTGACTGTAGAGCATTAGAGGTAAGAGAGGGGCTGGTGGCGACCTGAAGGTTTGGGGCCTGATGCATGGGAAAGATTGAGTTGCCATTGACTGACGTGGGGAGGCGGGTGGTTGGTGAGTCGGGCATTCGGTGCCTGCAGCCACCTGAGGCTGGGATGCTGGGTTCAGGCTGCAAATATGATTTGAGAGTTTTCTCAGGTCAGGTGGTTCGCAGAGCCTGAGTCAGGGATCCAGTGGGGAGGGGTCCCAGGGAGTGGCTATAAAGCAGAGTGGGGGCCCTGGACACCCTTCCCCAGGATCCCTTCAGGGGAGGCTCTGGGCCCCAGATGCTTGACCATCCTCGAAGCTCCAGATTTCAGCTCTCTGCAGCTGCGTGAGGATGGGCAAGGAGGCTTGACTCTCTCCACTTCTCTGTTCCCCTAGGGCCTCCCTCTGGTCCTCCTCGGATTCCAGGGGACTTTCTGGAGGCTAAGGTGTCTCCACAGGGCTGCCTGGTATGGGCAGAGGTTTGGGTTCACTATCTGAAAGTCACTCAGTCATGTCCAACTCTTTTGCAACCCCATGGATTATAGCCCACCAGCCTCCTCTTGTCCATGGAATTCTGTCCATCTGACCTGCATCATTGCTGGCGCCCGTTGAGAACGGAGTTGGGGCAACAGCGTGGAGAACAGACATGTGACTTTTGCCTAATACTTGCACGTGTCCGAAGTCTTCCAATGGCCGGTCGATCCCCTTTGAGGACAGTACTCAGCCGTTAGTCTCAGAGTTGGAAATGGAAGGCAGGAGAGGGAATCTAGTTTCATTCACTCTTCAACAAATATTTATTGAGCACCCACTACGTGCTAGACCTCAATCTGGGCGCTGGAGACACTGCACAGCAAAACAGAAAGAAAAAAAGAAAAAACCCATCCTCACAGAGCCTACATTCTACTGGGAAAGACAGACAACAGGTAAACAAGAATAAATATATACAAGGCCTCGGAGAGTGATCATTGCTATGGAGAAAAACAAAGCAGTGAGGGGTAAGGAAGCTTGATGAGGCTGCAGGGTTGTTTGGTTCATTAGTTTTTGGTGGTGCCATATGTGGGATCTTAGTCCCCCCCACCAGGGATCACACCCCTGGCATTAGAAGTGTGGTGTCTTAACCAGTCAACCCCCAGGGAAGTCCCAAGGCTGCAGTGTTTTGTTTTGTTTTGAATTAATTAATTTATTTTAATTGGAGGATCATTTCCTTACAATATTGTGGTGGGTGTTTGCCATCCATCGCCGTGAATCACTGACGGGTGCACATGTGTCCTTCTATCCTGACCCCCCCTCCCGCCTCCCTCCCCACCCCATCCCTCTGAGTCAACCCAGGCTTTTCATGCCCTGCTGGGGTTTTAAATAGGGTGGTCGGGGAAGCTGTCACTGAGAGCATGCCAGCAGAGCAGAGACCTGGGGAGGTGGGTCTCAGGACAGAGCCTTCCGGGCAGAGCAGGCTGCCTGTGCGGCGCCCAGCAGCAGGGACGCGCTTATGCCGTCAGGGGACAGCCCACAGCCCAGGGGAGGCGTGGGCACGGGCAGAGTGGAAGGTGGTGTGTGTGGCTGGGAAGGGGCATGGCTCAGTCTTGACAGACAATGTAAGTAAGGGCCTCGGCTTCTGCCCTGAGTGGAGCGGGAGTCCTACAGCAGAGCAGAGCCTGGGCTCCCTGGCACTTTACAGGGAGCTTGCCTGCTGCTGTACTGTGAGCATCCTGGAAGCACTCAGGGGAAGAATCGGGAATGTCAGTCGGGGGATGGCTACAGAGATCCAGGCAGGGGGATGAAGGCGCGATGCCGGGCATAGCAGGGGGCGACGGTGAGAAGTGTTCCTGTCATGGATTTGAAAGCAGGGCCAATCACAGTTGCTGACAGGTTGACTGTAGAGCATTAGAGGTAAGAGAGGGGCTGGTGGCGACCTGAAGGTTTGGGGCCTGATGCATGGGAAAGATTGAGTTGCCATTGACTGACGTGGGGAGGCGGGTGGTTGGTGAGTCGGGCATTCGGTGCCTGCAGCCACCTGAGGCTGGGATGCTGGGTTCAGGCTGCAAATATGATTTGAGAGTTTTCTCAGGTCAGGTGGTTCGCAGAGCCTGAGTCAGGGATCCAGTGGGGAGGGGTCCCAGGGAGTGGCTATAAAGCAGAGTGGGGGCCCTGGACACCCTTCCCCAGGATCCCTTCAGGGAAGGCTCTGGGCCCCAGATGCTTGACCATCCTCGAAGCTCCAGATTTCAGCTCTCTGCAGCTGCGTGAGGACGGGCAAGGAGGCTTGACTCTCTCCACTTCTCTGTTCCCCTAGGGCCTCCCTCTGGTCCTCCTCGGATTCCAGGGGACTTTCTGGAGGCTAAGGTGTCTCCACAGGGCTGCCTGGTATGGGCAGAGGTTTGGGTTCACTATCTGAAAGTCACTCAGTCATGTCCAACTCTTTTGCAACCCCATGGATTATAGCCCACCAGCCTCCTCTTGTCCATGGAATTCTGCAGGCCAGAGTACTGGAGTGGGTAGCCATTCCCTTCTCCAGGGGATCTTCCCAACCCAGGGATTGAACCCAGGTCTCCTGCATTGGAGGTGGTATCTGAGGTTGGCTTCTTTCCACTGGGGGCTGAAAGCCCCTCCCACCCCCATCCTAGGGACTGTCCCCTGGGGACAGTGGGATCAATACTGTTAGCCCTTTGCTTTGACTGAAGGCTGTGAAACCAAGTTACTCAGTTTTTATTTTAAAAGAAACCAAACCGATTTTTTGAAAAAAAGAAAAAGGTGGGCCAGTTCTTCCAAACGTAACATGAAAGCCCAGCTGCACTCAGCAACCTCAGCCCAGTACCTCCCTGAGTGGGTTTTCTTGGAAGAGCCTAGAAGAATCCTGGATTGAGACCTCGTGGGCTCAGCATTCGTCTGGCCAGCCATTTGCAGGGGAAAAAATGAAGCACATTTGTGTGGGAGTTTCCAGACCGAGGCTAAGATGTCTGGCTTGCCCTCTGACCCACCTGCACTCAGCCCAGTGTGTACCAGTTAGGTCTCTGCCCATGGAGGCTGCCCACCATGGGGCAATGGAGTCTGTCCAGCTCTGAGGCCTTTCAGGCAGCCCAGGCAAGGACCCCCCCCACCCCGGGGAGGGTCTAAAGGCACCCCCTACACCCATGTTAATGTTCAGATTTTTGGTTAGCAGGGAAGGACGGGGGCTGGGGGAAGGTTTGGGTGTACACAAAGATTTAAAGCAACTAATGGAAATGTCGCATACACCAGCGTATTCAGCGCATTAATTTTCTGAGTTTGAGGCTTTCTAATTACTGCCACCGACCTGTCAGGCTCACCTCTGGGGTCCAGAACCACTGAGGCCGTCACCCACAGAGGTTGCCTTAGGAAATGTTGCTTTTAGGAGTCCTTACTAAGGGAATTTTAAGAGTACAAAAATTTTATTGAACTAAACTCAGCAGCAAACAGAAAATGATTTGTCCGATTGTCAGTGGGCAAGGGTTTATTATGACTGCCGGTGGAATCAACAGTGGCCCGTTTCTGCCAACATGGATGGAAATAACGTTTTTAAGTTTTAAATGTGAGCTGTAAACCTAAGCTACTTCGGTTTAAGAAAAAAAAAATTCAATACTTAAACTGTGGGGAGAAGGTGGACTGGAGCCAGAGAAAACATTCTCATTTAATAGTGTTTGCACATGGAACGGCAACACAGTTTGTAGCAAGGCTCCGAGAAAAACCCACAACTAATCCTTCATCGCAGCTGCCCCAACTCTTGACCATCTGCCATCCCCCAAACAGCGACTTCTTTTTTTCTGGGGACTCCAGGCTTGAATGACCTAGTGTGGAGAGTTTAAACTGTATACAAGGAGAGGGAGGGGGTGGGAAGGGAAGGGACCTTAAGCAAGCCTCGGCCAAAGGTTTTGTGCAAGGACTTCCTGTGCCCGCTGCCCTGTCCCTGGGGCCTCTCCTCGAGGGGGATGCCGCCAGGACAGCCCAGCTTCGTCCTCACTGATCCTCTCCTACCCAGAAACCCGAGTCAGGAGTGGCCGTGGCCTGCACTGCTGCAGCGTCTTCCCCCAGACAGGCCTCAGACTCAAGAACCCCCCACTCTGCCTCCCAGATCTGGCTTGGGTGTCTTGTTGAGTGAGTGAGTTGGCTGGCTATCTTCTTGGAGCTGACAGAGTAAGATGATGGTGCCTCGTTTTGCAAGAGAAAGAGTGGGAGGAAATGAAGCAATTTTTTTTGGTCTGTTTATTTTTCATTAAAATTTTTTTTAAATTTTGTACAGGGGTACAGCCGATTAACAATGTTGGGACAATTTCAGGTGAACAGTGAAGGGACCCAGCCACACATGCACATGGATCCATTCTCCCCAAAACTCCCCTCCCACCCCGGCCACCACACTGATGAAGTTTCTCAGTTGTACCCACAGACCCAAGATGGCCCGCTGTAGAGCTGTGGTCTGCAGGCCACACTGAAATGTTGTCACCGATGTCTTTTCCCCCTTCCTCCTGGGATTAGGGCAGTGGGTATGGTCTCACTCTTTGGAAAATTAGAACTTGGAAAATGGTTGGAAACAAAACTGTTTTAAAGAAGTCACATTAAATGTTTTACTTTGCTTATTCTTGACTGTTTCTTTCTCTGTCCAGTGGTGGGACTGTCCTAACCACGCCCAGCCCTTCTAGGACACGTGTTGAGTGGTGTTTTGTTTTTGTTTGTGTTTATTTTTGCCACACTGAGCTGCTTGTGGGATCTTAGGGTCTTAGTTCCCCCACCAGGGATTGAAACTCTGCCCTAGGCAACAAAAGTGCAGAGTCCTAACCACTGGGCAACCTGGGAATTCCTAGGATGTGTCCCATGAGCTGTTTTCTCAGGTCTGTGAGGTTTCCGACGTGCATCTACGGAAGCAGAGTCCTCACCCGAAAAACTGTTGACTGACAGGGGGCTGGTCCTTACCCGCCTGGATCCTTCAGGAGATGCAGGCTCATTCCTCCCCCTACGTAAGGCTCTCTTTCAGATACCCGGGATCCCACGAAAGGATAACAGTGGGAATCCAGGGCTTGCTTTGGATCCAGTGAGCTGGGCCCTTGCTGCCACTGTCTGAGAAGTAACAAAATATTTTCTGTTTCAAACAAGGACCAATCCAAGCATGACAGCCAACAGCTACCGTGCTCCATGCCTGTCACCCAAGGACAAGCGAGGAGAAAGAAGTGTAGAAGGAGGCAGGTGGGAAGAGTAAGGAGCCAGTTAGGGCAAAAGCAGACTCTGCACAGAGAACGCACACATCAGCTACTGGAAGAGGAAGGGGAGGACGGGGATTCTGTTGATGTTAGCCCAATAATTCTGGAGGATACAGTGGAAAAGTTTGGGTCAAGCAGGAGTCAGGGGAGTAGGAAGTAAGCGTTTACCCATCAGTGGACGTCCTAGTTCCAGATCACTTTTTAAAGTTATTATTAGTAAATTCTTAAATAAATATTAGTAAATAAATTTAAATTTATTTTTAAATTTTTGGTTGTGCTGGGTCTCCGTGGCCGCACACAGGCTTTCTTGTTAGCCCAATAATTCTGGAGGATACAATGGAAAAGTTTGGGTCAAGCAGGAGTCAGGGGAGTAGGAAGTAAGCGTTTACCCATCAGTGGACGTCCTAGTTCCAGATCACTTTTTTAAGTTATTATTAGTAAATTCTTAAATAAATATTAGTAAATAAATTTAAATTTATTTTTAAATTTTTGGTTGTGCTGGGTCTCCGTGGCCGCACACGGGCTTTCTCTAGTTGCAGCAGTCGGAGGCTAGTCTTCATTGCCACTTGTGGGCTTGTCTCATTCCTGAGCATGGACTCTAGGGTGTGGGTCTTCAGTAGTTGTAGTGCAGGAGCTTGAGTTGTTCTGGGGCATGTGGGATCTTCCTGGACCCTGAATTGAACCTGTGTATCTCCCGCCATTGGCAGGCGAATTCTTATCCACTGGACCACTGGGTAAGTCCAGGTCCAGATCTCTTGAAGCAACGCTTTGTGTGAGTGATGGAGCGCTCTCAGGAGAAGGGGCGCAGGAAGGAGCTGGCAAGGGTGTGGTCACTGGAGACCAGCCTCCGCCTGATCTCACGGGAGCTCTCTCACCTGGAGGCAAGGAGGCCGACCTTCCGAGTGACCATGTCCACTAGTCACTGACTCCACGCAGGCTGCCCAGCCAGTGGGAGTGGGGGGGTGGGGCCTGACTCCTGGGTGAGGGAACTCCCATTAGGCTGAGGACAGTTCTCTGGATGAGAGAGGTTCGAGTATGCTCTAGAGCACAGGCTTAATTGCCTCGTGGCATGTGGCATCTTCCCAAACCAGGGATCAAACCCATGTCCCCTGCACTGGCAGGCAGATTCTTAACCACAGGGACAACAGGGAGGTCCCAGATTCTGCATTTCTAACAAGCTCCTAAGTGGAGTCTGTACTGGTGGCCTGGGAACCACACTTTGAGTAGCAAGATCTTTCTTGGGCTTTTTGTTGTACTGAGAAGCATGGTCTCTGGTTGGTGTTAGGAAGATGAAAGAGGGGGTAGGAGCTCAGCAGACGCCCTAAAATCCTGCTGCAGGAAGTCATGTGGCTGAGAATTAGGCTTAGAAAAGCTGGTCTTAGATCCAGCAAGTATTAAGACTACTTTCAAGATTACTAGAGAATCCTTTTTTTTATAAAAACTTATTGTGAGAACCGAAGAATTGATGCTCTTGAACTGTGGTGAGAAGACTCTTGAGAGTCCCTTAGACTGCAAGGAGATCAAACCAGTCAATCCTGAAGGAAATCAATCCCGAATATTTATTGAAAGGACTGATGCTGAAGCTGAAGCTCCAGTCCTTTGGCCATTTGATGCAAAGAGCTGACTCACTGGAAAAGACTCTGATGCTGGGAAAGATTGAGGGCAGGAGGAGAGGGAGACAGATGATGAGACGCTTACACAGCATCAGTGACTCAATGGACATGAATTTGAACAAACTCTGGGAGACAGTGAAGGATGGGAAGTCTAGCATACCGCAGTTCATGGGGTCGAGAGTCAGATTCAACTTAGTGACTGAACAGCAACAACAAACTGTGATGTAATCCAGATACAAAATACACTAGGTAACTATTTGGGGAAATAATTATTTATTCTAAATATCTCAGAAGCTTTGTGTTAATGGATCCCTGCCCATCCCCTACCCCCCAATTTTTGTGAACATTGAACATTTAGCAACCTCAAAACATGCATAATGATATACAATTGAAGTTTACACTATTAATCATTCCCTTTCTACATGTGTTTTTACATTAATTTAGATGACACTAAATCAATAAATGGCTTCCTAGGAGAAGGCAATGGCACCCCACTCCAGTACTCTTGCCTGGAAAATCCCATGGATGGAGGAGCCTGCTGGACTGCAGTCCATGGGGTCGCTAAGAGTCAGACATGACTGAGTGACTTCACTTTCACTTTTCACTTTCATGCACTGGAGAAGGACATGGCAACCCACTCCAGTGTTCTTGCTTGGAGAATCCCAGGGATGGAGGAGCCTGGTGGGCTGCCGTCTATGGGGATGCACAGAGTTGGACACGACTGAAGTGAGTTAGCAGCAGCAGGTGGCTGAGCAGTCAAGAACCTGCCTACCAACGCATGAGCCCCAGGAGATGCAGCCTCGACCCCTGGGTTGGGAAGATCCCCAGGAGGAGGAAACGGCAACCCACTCCAAGATTTTCGCCAGGAGAATCCCATGGACAGAGGAGCCTAGTGGGCTACGGCCCATGTGGTCATAAAGAGTTGGATGCGACAGCACGCACACAGGCGGCTAGGCCCCACCCCTAGGGCCTCCCCTTCATCCAGGCTGGAATCAGAGGCCTTGCATCTCCAGCAAGTTCCCAGGTGATGTCTGCCTCTGGTCTGAGGACTGCTGTCACAAGTGAGACGTGCTGAGTCACCATGTGCCTGGGACGCCGTGAACTGGATGCTCACCAGCCGAGGGAGCCCGCGACGCACGCAGGCTGTTTCTGGACAGCTCACAGTCGTCACGACAGAGTGGAGGTTAGGTCGGCACAGATCACTTCATCTTCCTTTGTAATTCCTCTGCTTCTCCATTAAGTAGGTACCCATGCTTGATATCCTAGTCCTTGGCCCCCTTTAAACATTTTTTTCCCTCCTAGGTCATTCTTTCTTCCTGGCGTTCAGAGAAATGGTTAATCCTGAGAGAGGAAGCCGAGGACTGAGTTTTGTTAGTCCTGGCAAAAACTCTAAGACATTCCTAGGCACAGACTGGTCAAGGACAACCAGGCCACTGCTTCTGAGAGGAAACGGTGCTTACCGGTACAAAGCTAACCTTTTTTAAAAAAAAAAGATGGACTCACAGGACAGACGGAACAGGGTGGATGAGTGTCCCCCCCATCCCCGCCACAAATGTCAGTTGTAAATTCTTTCCAATTGCAACAAACAATTTCGAAAAAATCTCAGAACTTCTAGACTGTGTTCTGGATCTTGGCACATTTGCCCTCAGCAACATTGCACCATTGAAAGGAAATAACTCATTGTTTTTCTTCCCTCTCCCACTCCCAACAATTAAATACCTGATCCAAAATAACGCTGCCCTCAAATACTCTGTCATGCCTATTTCGAAATTTCAGGTTGCAGACTCATTTCTTTCTTTAAAAGAAAAAAAGAAGACAATAGTGTGATAAAGAGGTGAATTTTGACCCCCGGCTGGAATTAGGGCCAAAGCAAAGGTCTGGGGTTGGGGCCGCAGGGCCCGGGACAGGTCCAGACCCACATCTCAGCCTGGAAAAGAACAAAGCCCTGAGAGGAGGAAGAGCCGCCCTACTCCCCTGTCTCGAGTGCGAGTGAAAGGCCAGCGGCTCTCACGGCTAGACCTTCTCCATCTCGATCTGCTGATGGTAGTGCCGAGCCTGCCGCTGGCCGACATTCAGCTTGTACACGGAGCTCTTGTGCTGGCACCTTCGGTAGCCCCACACGGCCCCCACGCCTGCCAGGAACAGCAGCAGGCACAGAACTGTGACGACCGTGGCAACGACGGGCCCTCTGCCGAGGCCGGGACACTTGCCCCCAGCGCAGGGCTCCAAGGTCGGCAGAAGCTCCTCGCTTGCACCCGGGCCGGGGACTTCCTGTCCCAGGAAGTCCTCCGACAGCAGGTAGGGGAAGGTGTCCTGGACGGCAGGGGCAGTGGTCTCCAGGGGGCTCTGGGTGGCCGCCACGACAGTTGAGGGAGTGAGGCTGGGCGTCTTCTGGGCGGCAGTTGTCTCGGTCTCCAGGGTAGAGCTGGTGAGTTCGTAGGGCACGGTGGACATGGGAGGCTTCTCTGCGGCATATCTCCAGGGAACGGTTGACTGATTTCCTGCCAAGTCAGCAGCCCCTTTGCCCGGACCCTCAGTTTCAGGCACATTCATGGTCTGAGAGCCAAAGCTTCTCCGTCTAGCGTTTGAGATGGAAGAAGTGAAGTCCCGTCCTCACTGGGTGTGCGGGCGGTGCTCCTGGGCCGCTTCCTTTCCGCAAGGGCAGGCTGGCTGGGCGTCATCGGCATGCTTTCTTCCAGCCCTGCTGATCCAGTCCCTTTGTCCGCCTCTTCCTCGTCTTCCTCCTCTCCTGCCTCTGTCTGCCTCCAGGCCCCGTCAGTCACAGGGTAGCCGTCTAACCAGGACTCATCGCTGCCGCTCACCACGGCCTCACCGGCCCTGCTCTCTTTCCTGCCCGCCCGGGGCCCCGAGGGGCCGTCCGTGCTGTGGTAGATGACCCTGGTTTCCGGCTCCCCTGGGGCCAACGTGCTGCCCCTGTGGTGGTCTCCAGCAGGAAGGTGCTTTTCGGCGTCATCATCCATCTCCTCTTCCCACTCAGGCTTGTGGAAGGTCCCAGCAGGAGACCAGAGCATGTCCTTCCCGCTGCCTTGGGATCCCGGAAGCTCTGTGGGGACAGGGCTCCCAGCGCCCGGCAGGCCTGTGGTTGGCACAAAGGCTGCATCCTGGGCTCTGTCTTCCCTTGCCACAGGCATAGAGACCAGACGGTCCTGTTTTGGAGCCTCCTCGGAGGGTTCTTCCTGACTCCTGTCCTCCTCTGCCTCTGTGCGGGAGTCCTCCATGAGCTCTCTGAATGACACGGATCTGTCATCAGGAAAATTATCTTCATAGTCAATATGTACCTCTGCCTCATCTGGAAGGAAAGAGGGGAAAGCCTCATGAGGTCCAAGGCACAGAGCCAGCACGGAACACAGGGAATCAAAAGCACAGGGGCTGGAACAAACGGAATGAACCTGTTATTCTTAGATGCTATGACTGTATCACAGATAAGCCCAAAGAACCTGCATACAAACTGTTACGATTAACAGATGAGTTTATCAAGGACACTGGTTCTACAGGCAACATAAAACACCAACTGTGTCTCCGTATACCAGCTTTGCTGATAAAACCCAATGGAGAGGAATGCTGAATTACTCAAACACTAGTGGACTGAGAATGAGGTTGGAGGAGGAGGATCCTTCACCTGGGGAAGCAGGAGAGATAAACACTCCAGGTGTGTGTTCAGGTTCATGTAGGGAGCACACACTTTGAAATGGAGTAAGTAGTGTACACATATACATACTGCTCAGACATAACTAATTTTTTAAAGTAAATTTAGAGTATGAGGGATATGGGTTTCTTTCCATATATATACAGCCAAATAGCTCACAGATACAACTAAATATTTCCTTTTCCAGCTAAAATTCAGAAGCAGTTCAAATCAGCTTAAAATTCTTTGATTCTGGAGAAATTCTCAGGTATCAGACCTATCTCTTGTTTTCCATGTTATCTGAGCTATTATGAAGAACAGAAGTTCCCTCCAATCCCATTTATGAGAGAATTTGAGGAGAATCCAGAGCTTGTAACTTAGCTTCCATTCTCTGAAAAATTATAGCATAATGACTGTTAATTACACAGAATCTAGAAATTACGGTACAAGTCTGTGTGTAGAATATATAAATATTGGATGCAAAAAATAATTTTGTAGTTAGGGGGCCTAAAAATGACTATAGAGCCAATTAAATATGTTTCCATATGTTCAAAATGAGAAATCAGAGTTAAGGTCAGGTAACAGATCTGTCCACAGTGATAAGACCGGTGAGTCCCAGCTAACAGTTTACCTTCAGCTAAGCCAAATGAAAGAAGGTCCTGTCCTCTTTAAGTGGCCAGCAAGGGCACTGTGGGCCAGCACTGGTGGGCTGGTGTTCACAGAGAGGACCCTCTGGCTGGAAGCTGATCATCTCCTGTCTGTCCACTGGCCTAGGCTCTGCAGCCTGTTTGACTTGAACAGCCCTCTGCCTGGACAGCATGCCTCACTGCCTGTCTTCATAGCATCATGTGATTTAATCTGAGTTGCTCTTAAAATGCCTGCATCTAAGCAAACACAGAAGTAACTTTGAACTACATATTTCTATTAATATTGTTTGTTCTAACCCTCCTCCTCAGTAGAGTGAGCAAAGAGTCTGGAGACAAAAATTCAGTGAGGTTGGGAACAGTGCTTGAATGGGAGACAAGCAACACAGGAGGCCACAGCCCTGGCTACTGGGCAGGTTGCTCCCTATAAGCTTATTGGAAAATGAGCTTGGCAAGTGAAAACCAAAGTGGGAGAATCTCCAACCTACTACTGAGTATTGCTCTCCTGCTCACCTTTCTCTAAATCAAAGGTTAAACTGAAGTTGTGAAATAGTAGTGTTTTGTTTTACCTTTTTTAATCTTCTTTGGGGAAAAAAAAAGTGAGATAACTCGGTCAGAGTAAAGTCTAAACACAATCACTCCCACTCTATTCCTGGCATCCATACAACGTGTTAATAGAGACAGCTTTCCAGAGAGGTCTACAGACAGGGACTGTACTCCTGAGTGGGTGGGTGCTTTTGGGTCCAGGATTCTGGAATGGCCTGAATGAGGAGAGGAGAGGTAAGCAACAGGGCAATGAACATGCTGCTGCAGGAGCCCGGCCCTGGAAATGTCCCTGGGACAGAAGGACCCTAGTACAACCCACAGTCCAGGGAGTCTGAAAGCTGAGCAGCCTCACCCAAGCACAGTGTCCTTTGAGGACTTCAACTGGAAAAGTAAACTGAACTTTGGCAGGTCAAGCACGTTTGGGACAGGATATTTATACATGGCTATTTCTGTAACTGGAATTGATCAGCCATGGGTATTCCGGGTTAGCTCAGTTCCCGTCCCCTCAGGCACACACGGCCATGGCACGTATTTACATGTTCTGGTGTGTGTGAGTGTGTGAGTGTGTGTGTGTGTGTGTATGTGTGTGTGTGCGTGCGTATGCTGTGGGTGGGTGGTAGTGTATGGACAGAGAAGCCACTCTGATTTTCCTTCCTAGCACTTCATCATGTCTCCTTCAGGGTCCACTTAAGAATTCCTAAACCATTAGGTTTGGTGTTTGAATGATTTCATAAGAATTTTCTCTGATAACAAGTTAAACATTTTCAGCTCCCACCTGAACGTTCACAGTTAGGTCTAGGGTATACCTGGGAATCTGTATTTTTAAAATCTCCTCAGGTGATACCAATGCCAGGTTTGGAAAGCATTGATTATACACGGAATCTGAAAAGTATATCATCACTTGTGT
Organism: Madoqua kirkii; assembly: GCA_006408675.1. NCBI lineage: Eukaryota > Metazoa > Chordata > Mammalia > Artiodactyla > Bovidae > Madoqua > Madoqua kirkii. The sequence continues at coordinate 43,406 of SJYC01120109.1, forward strand.
CCGACTCTTTATAACTTCATAGACTATAGACCATCAGGTTCCTCTGTTCATGGCATTTTCCAGGCAAGAATACTGGAGTGGATTGCTATTTTCTGCTTCAGGGGATCTCCCCCCCCCCCCCAGGGATCGAACCCATGTCTCCTGCATTTACATGCAGCTTCTTTACCACTGAGCCACAGGGGAAGCATACAAGGAGAAGTAAACAGAAAATATTTATTTTGTGGTTTCCTCTGATAGAGACATATTCGAAATAGCTGTATTTAGTCAAGGAATGGTATCACAGAACTATTAGGGTCAGATTTTTAAATTCAGATGATTGAAGTCTTTTTTTAGACTTTTCCTCTTGATTCTGATGTTCTTCTTGAGGCAACTATGTTCTTCTTGAGGCAACTATGTTCTATAGCAGCTTAGATACTTCTCTTAAGCTATTATAAAGAGTCTTCACTGATTATATACTATAAATGATAATGGTGTTACAGAAGCAAAGATCCATCCATTATTTTGTTTTGCTTTTACTAAGCATTTACATGTCCTTTAACAGTATAAACTTTCTCTTTATTTTTTGCTCCCAGTGGCCTTTCTAAGCAGATTAGACATTTGGGAGTATTAAAAAGAGTCTTCTACCCTGCCTGCTGCAACTAGAGAAAAAGCCCAAGTGCAGGGATGAAGACCCACCACAGCCAAAGATAAATGAATATGTAACTTTTTTAAAAGCCTTCTAAAGAGTCATAACTGTTCTCAAGACATGCAAGTTACAAAATGTTAAAAGAATCCATCAAACCCAGTGCACAGACATATATCTATATAGTATCTAATAGCTTACTAGTCTTACTGAAAAATAATCACAAAACCAAATATTGTAATGAAAATCTCTAGATAACCATACAAACAAAGGAAATGAAGATCTAGCTTGTGAGACCCCAGAAAAACCAACTGGATACATGAAAATGAAATTCTGGGAGAGTAGATGGAGGCAAATAGTGAGTCTAGGGCAACAAAACAGCCTGTAGTTACACAAAGTGGGTAATTTTAGAAGTCCATTGTGATCTTCCTGAGAGACTTTCTTTTTGGCAGAATAATTCATAATTGAGTAATGATCCTGCTTAGTCTCTCCTTTGCAGTCCATTATTTTTTTCTCTCCACTCTATCCTTCTCTATGTCTCTGCATAGAGGTGTGTGTGTGTGTGTGTGTGTGTGTGACATGTGACATGAAGTATAAGGGAAGAAAACACTTTAAAGCCACTGACCAACCCTTATGACAAAAACAGTTCAAGAGCCAAATAACAGAAACAAGATAAGATGATATCTTCACTCACTATGCTGACCCCACAGGGAAAAGAGATGACCAGATTGCTAATAACAGAGGGCGACTACAAAAGTCATACAGCATTAGCAAACGTAGGAGGGGGCAGTGATGTAAAGTGCCATGGAGAAGGGGATGAATACTATAGGAAGAAAAGTGAAGAGAGAAAGGCCAGTCAGAAAACAGAAGTGATAAAGATCAGAAGTTTAGAAAAGAGGAGAGGCAAAGGACCACAAATATTTTAACAGCAGTGGGATGAGAAAGAGGAGACAATCAATTATTTGTGCTGGATTCCTGTGGTCATGTATGATGTGAGAGTTGGACTGTGAAGAAGGCTGAGCATGAAGAATTGATGGTTTGCCCCTGTGGTGGTCTCCAGCAGGAAGGTGCTTTTCGGCGTCATCATCCATCTCCTCTTCCCACTCAGGCTTGTGGAAGGTCCCAGCAGGAGACCAGAGCATGTCCTTCCCGCTGCCTTGGGATCCCGGAAGCTCTGTGGGGACAGGGCTCCCAGCGCCCGGCAGGCCTGTGGTTGGCACAAAGGCTGCATCCTGGGCTCTGTCTTCCCTTGCCACAGGCATAGAGACCAGACGGTCCTGTTTTGGAGCCTCCTCGGAGGGTTCTTCCTGACTCCTGTCCTCCTCTGCCTCTGTGCGGGAGTCCTCCATGAGCTCTCTGAATGACACGGATCTGTCATCAGGAAAATTATCTTCATAGTCAATATGTACCTCTGCCTCATCTGGAAGGAAAGAGGGGAAAGCCTCATGAGGTCCAAGGCACAGAGCCAGCACGGAACACAGGGAATCAAAAGCACAGGGGCTGGAACAAACAGAATGAACCTGTTATTCTTAGATGCTATGACTGTATCACAGATAAGCCCAAAGAACCTGCATATAAACTGTTACGATTAACAGATGAGTTTATCAAGGACACTGGTTCTACAGGCAACATAAAACACCAACTGTGTCTCCATATACCAGCAATAAACAGAAAAAAATTTAAAAGACACTGTTTGCCGTAGCATGTGTGTGCTCTCCTTTTCGACCCCATGGACTGTAGCCCACCTGGCTCCTCTGTCCATGGAATTTTCCAGGCAAGAATATTGGAGTGGGTTGCCATTGTCTACTCCAGGGGATCATCTCCGGCATTAGCAGGCAGATTCTTTCCCACTGTGCCACCCGGGAAGCCCAACTGTCATTGCACAACCGACCCCACCCCAAATTCCTAGGAATAAATCTAACAAAAGATGTGTAAGATTTTTGTACATGGAATGGTACAAAGTATTTCTGAGCAAAATTAAAAGATGACATAAGTAGTAAAGGGCTACCCCACGTTAGTATAATGGAAGTTTAATTGTTAAGCTGTCGATCTGCCCAAATTAATCATTTGAAAAGACCCTGATGCTGGTAAAGATTGAGGGCAGGAAGAAAAGGGGACACCAGAGGATGAGATGGTTGGATGGCATCACCGACTCAATGGACATGGGTTTGGGTAGATTTCAGCAGTTGGTGATGGACAGGGAGGCCTGGCGTGCTGCGGTTCATGGGGTCACAAAGAGTTGGACATGACTGAGCAACTGAACTGAACTGAAACTGAATAAAAATCTTAGATATTGACAAGCTGATGCTAAAATTTATGGAAATGCAAAGGGCCAAGAAGAGACAAGGAAAAAAGAGAAATGCTGTAGCAGGTATGTTACAAGATTTTAAGATTTACTATAAAACCGGAGTACTTTCAAAGACTGTGTTTGGTATTGGCACGAAGATAGACAATCACATTACATTAACTTTAAGAACTTCTGTTTATCAAAAGCCACCATGAAGAGCGTTCAAATGCATGCCACATATTTGAAGATAACTGCAGCACATATAACCTCTGGAGGGTTCCAGAATTTATAAAGAACTCCTACAAATCAATGATAAATAGGCAGACAAACGCTAGATATGTTGGCAAGATACTTGAATCTGCATATCACAGAAAAAGTATTGGGACTTCCCTGGTGGTCCAGTGGTTAAGACTCCAAATTTCTACTACAAGGGGCACAAGTTTGTTCCCTGGCTGGAGAACTAAGATCCCGCATGCCATGCAGCATGGCTTAAAAAAAAAAATCTAAATAGTCATTATATATGTGTGAAGATGTTTAACCTCATTAGTAACAGAGAAATGCTAATCACAGCATCTAGCACCAGAATGGCTAAAATTAAACAGACCGACAGGCTCTAGTGTTAACAAGGATATGAAAGTGGAAAGTGAAAGTCACTGAGTCATGTCCGACTCTTTGGGACCCCATGGACTAAACGGTCCATGGAATTCTCCCGGCCAGAATACTGGAGTGGGTAGCCTTTTCCTTCTCCAGGGGATCTTCCCAACCCAAGGATCAAACCCAGGTCTCCCGCACTGCAGAAGATTCTTTACCAGCTGAGCCACAAGGGAAGCCCAAGAACACTGGAGTGGGTAGCCTGTCCCTTTTCCAGCGGCTATGACATACAGCAGTTCTCCTCCTAAGTGTGTGCACATGGGCACCAAAAGACACGCGCACGCGTGTTCATAACAGCCAGAACTGGACGTGCTGCAAACAGCCACTAACTGCAGGAATGACACACATTTTGGCACACTCAACACGGACTCCCACCGCCATGAAATCTGCACAAGAGCACAGTCTTCTGGGGGCACTGGCAGCATTCAACTTCTTGACCTGTGTGGTGGCTAAATTGCTGTATTTTTTGACCATGTATTAACCTGCTCTCTTATGACTTGGATGTATGGCTTTTCAAACTTTTTAATTGAATGAAAGATTCTTTAAATTCTACAGTGCACTACAATTTTCAACAGTTTCACACACGAGTCCATAAATTCCATAATGAAGATTTCATTTTTTATCCCCTCCCCCTATGTTGCTCACCCTACTCCCCTCTCCCCACTGGTAACCATTCATTTCCCATATCTGTGAGTTGGCTTTTTTTTTTTTTTTTGCCATACTTCACGGCCTGTGAGATCTTAGTTCTCCAGCCAGGGATTGAACTTGCGTCCCTTGCAGTGGAAGTGCACAGTCTTAACCACTGGACCGCCAAGGAAGTTCCACTCAGCTTCTATTTTATTCACTAGTTCGTTTTATATTTTGGATTTCACATAAGTGACATAATTGTATGTTTAACTAAATATGTATCTTTTGAAACACTCATTTGCCCATTCATTTTACTTTTCCATATTATATTTGTCATGGTGATCCACGGTTTTTCCCATGATTTATTTATTTTTTGGTTACGGTGAGTCTTCGTCGCTGCACGAGGGGCTTTCTCTAGTTGCAGAGAGCAGGGCCTACTCTGCAGCTGTGGTGCACAGGCTTTTCGCTGTGCTGGCTTCTCTTGTTGCAGAACACGGGCTCTAGGCATGCAGGCTTCCGTAGTTGCAGTTACTGGGCTCTAGAGCAGAGGCACAGTAGTTATGGTGCACGGGCTTAGTTGCCCCACAGCACATGGGTTCCTCCCAGGTCAGGGGTTAAACCAGTGTCCCAGGCATTGCAGGGTGGACTCTTAGCCACTGGACCACCAGGGAAGCTCGATGCGTGATCTTTGATGTTACAGTACAACTCGATGAAGGCTATTTTGTAGACACTGAAACCCCCAGCAGGTGGAAGACCAGACTCTAGAAATGAGGACCAACCCTGGAAATGAAGATTAACGGTACTTGAAACAATCAAGAAGACTCAGAGCGGACTGTGCTGTTTCTGCATGTAGCTCCTTCCTTCTGCCCACATGCCTCCCAAACTCCCCTTTAAAAGCTCTTGCCTGCTGGTTGTCGGGGGTGGGGGTAGGGGAAGGAGTCAGCCTTTGCACAACACCCTACCCCTAGTTGCTGGCCTCCAAAATAATGCCAACTTACCTTCCCATAAACCTTTTCTTTACTGGCTTTGGAGTTGCCAGCACCTGGACCCACTTTAGAGAATAGATTTTGGTGCCCACGTGAGGCTGCACTCTCGAGATATCTGGCTCCTCAGGTTTCCACGAGCAGAGCTGCTGCCATGATGACGCTACGAGGTGGACTCAAGGAGCCGATGCTCATGGTTTGCTGGCCCCGGGAGGGAGTTTGGGGGATGTTCCTAGCAGCTGCTGAAAACCATTTGTTTCGGGGGTCCTCCTGATTTCTCCCCTGCTCGGCACTGGCTGTCTTCAGCCAGGGCATTATTTGGTTCACGACAGTATTAAAGAACGGTAAACAACCTCTGAGTCCTAGTACCGGACATAATCAATCTCAGCTAAATTCCTTTTCCCATGTAACCCACCCTATGAGCTCAAGAAGTCAAAAGACACCTGGAATATGGGCAGGAAAGGAGCCATGTTCTCCTCCACCCTCGCTTCTTATATAGGGAACACTGGCCTAGTGTATGATGTTAGAGCTGGGGATTTGAGATGAGATGGTTGGATGGCATCATCGACTCAATGGATGTGAACTGAAGCAAACTCCGGGAGACTGTGAAGGACAGGGAAGCCTGACATGCTGCAGTCCATGGGGTTGCAAGGAGCGGGACACGACTTAGTGACTGAACTACAACACTAAGCCCCCTGCTGCCCAGTGGGCCTGCCCTGGCCTGGACTGTTATGGTCACTCTGAGCTCTGTGTGTGTCTATCTGTCCATCTGGAGATTCTGCCCTCAGAGCTCCCTGGGTTTAGAGCATCCCTGGACAGCAGCCCGGGGCTCAGAGCCAAGCCTTTCCTGTCTGCCCAGGCTCCCAGGTCAAGGTCTGACTCAGAAACACGCTCTCATTATGTCACAGCCTCAGCCACAGCGAAACCTCAAATGAAGACACAGACACCAACTGTTTACAAAGAGTCTACTCATGACAAAGTGTCCCAAGGCTGTTTTTCTCCTCCTGAGTAACGGTAAAGTTTGTTACTCACTGAATGTCAACCCCAAGTTACATCCTGCCATCAGGATGGGGAACACCAGCTCTTTGCCTGTCGAGGTGCTATTTCTCTCGCCTCTCCCTGCTTTCCAGGCTGAGCTCTCTGGAGCCATCAAGAAGCCCCTCGCCCCTTGCCCCCCTCCCCTCCTCCACGCTCTCCTGAAACCTGGCCTGCACAATGCCCAACCTTCTGGTTTAGACCAACGGATCCAGGAAATGTAAACGTCATGGACTCTCTTGGGAAAAATCAAATCCCTCCCTACGTGTTTATAATTAACTGTTACTTTAGGAAAACACAGGACAACAGATCAATAGGAATCAGGGGTAAAAAGGGGCACCCAGGCCGTGCCTTTATCCAAGGCAAGAGTGTACAAGCGGGAGCCCAGAACGCTGGGCTCTCCGAGTATTGCCACTTTTCATGCTTTTTCATGTTGTTGCGTTTCTGGAAACCCACACATGCCTTCTTTTTTTCCCCCTCTGGTCTTGGCTACACAGCCTTTAAAAATAGTAATTTTGAAAAAAGGCAACCAGACAAGCCAGAAATAACCACCGGTTCAATGAACTTCTGAACAAATATGGCAACATTGACAAGGCAGTTCTAAATTCAGCTCTGTCTCTGGCTTTTATTCCATGAAGGAAGTCTAGAAGATGGAGAAAAACAGAATTGAAGTTAATTTAAGAAAACAAAAGAAGGGCTTCAGAAATGAGAGAAAATAGCAACGAAGCTTGGTGAGAGAACAGCTCGTTTGCAAGCAAGCCCTGCTCTGCCCTCACGCTTTGAGAGGGCCCAGAGAAGCACATGGACATGACGCAGATGCCGGAATGAGACACGCCGGGCTTTACATCTTGGCTCTGCTGCTTCTGGCTGGCTGACACAGGAAGTTACCGAGCCTCTCTGTCCCTCAGTCGTCCCATCTGTCAGTGGGAGGTGACTTGTGAAGATGAGCTAGGAGAAAGCATATAACACTCCTCCATCAGAAAGGAGCGTGAGGAGGCTTGGGGAAGATGGAAATATTCTGTAATTTGGTTCTGTGGCTGGTTTCCCTTATTTAGCTGGGCCGAGTCTTAGTTGCAGCATGTGGGCGTTTTTTTGTTTGTTTTTGACTGCACCAGATCTTAGTTGCAGCATGTGGGATCTACTTCCCTGACCATGGATCAAACCCAGGCCCCCAGCCTTGGGAGCGTGGTACCTTAGCCACTGAATCACCAGGACTTTTACATTTTAAATGGGTACCACGTCTTGTATGCAAATTAAGCCTCAAGAGAGTTGTCAAAAAACAGAAAACAAAAGGCAACTCCCAAGACAAAGATAACGGGTTTGGCATTGTTTACAACAGCTCTTCCCTCAGTGCCCAGCAGGGGAGCAAGTCTTGTTGCCACAGCTGCAGCAGACCCGGGAAGGGAGCAAGAGCCTCAGTCTATCTGTTGTGGGACTCAGAGGTGGTGAGGCTGGCAGGCTGAGGTCAAGCTTGGGGTCGCTCACTTTCCTGATACCACAGACCCGAATGCACAAACAGAACCATGGAGCTTGGGGTGGAAGATCTCAAAGGCTTTTCAGAGCCTAGCAGGTACCCTTTGTCAGGGCATGTTTTAGAGGAGAAGTGAAGTGTTAGTCACTCAGTCGTGTTGCACTCTTTGTGACCCCATGAACTGTATGTGGCCCACCAAGCTCCTCCGTCCATGGGATTCTCCAGGCAAGAATACTGGAGTAGGTTGCCACTTCCTTCTCCAGGGAGAAACATGGGGTAAATCAGAGGGCAAGGGTCTATAAGTCTCTCTCATCCTGGGGTGTCCGTCCTGTGCTACTCTGCAGAGGCCACAGGACCACAGGGTGCTGAGTCAGGAGACGGCAGGAGCCACCGGGGAAACCACAGGCCAGCGGTGCCACAGGCACCGAGGGGCCAGGACAGCGGGTAAGGAGCAGTCAGCGTGCCCTGGAAACTGCACGTGGCCCTGTGATCATGTGGCCAGGGGCAGCCACGTGGAGTTGGGGTAGGTCAGAGGCTGTCCCTAGGGTACCAGTGGCCGGAGATGGATATGGCCTTGAAGACTGTATGGAACTTGGTATAATAAAAAGCCCAAGGAAAACCCAACATAACATGGAAATCTGCACACACAGCTAAAGTGCAAAGCACCGGGACTTTTCTATGAAGAGGGTAATAACCAGGTATAGTCAGATACTGAGCATGTAGCACTGAGAACTTCCCTGGTGGCTCAGTGGTAAGGCATCTGCCTGCAGTGCCGGAGACCCGGGTTTGATCCCCAGGTTGGGAAGATCCCCTGGAGAAGGGAAAGGCAACCCACCCCAGTATTCTTGCCTTCAGAGGAGCAAGGACAGAGGAGCCTGGTGGGCTACCGTCCCTGGGGTCACAAAGAGTCAGACGTGACTGAGCGACTAACACTGAGAACATTAGAGAGGTCTGACGGATGTTCTGTGCTGCCCAACTGGGAACGTAAACCAAAAAGATGTGTGGATTCAGACAGAAGGGAAAACAAGATGGCCAGACCCAACCTTGGACTCTAGGACCCAAAGCTAGAGAAATACCAACACAGAGAAGGGGAGAAAATGGCAGTTAAGCCCCCACCCTTCAGGTTGACGGTCAAGGCTGATGTCCCTGTGCTTCATTGAGAGACCTCACCATCACCACGTGAGGCTGGACCTGAATGTCACAGAGAACGCACAGCCTGGGTGGTTGGTGTGTGGCTGAGGCGCCCTCCTGCCCCAGCTGCTGTCTGACCCCTCTGGGTGGACGTGCCCCTGTGCATTCAGTCCAGTTCAGTCGCTCAGTCGTGTCCGACTCTTTGTGACTACACGGATCGCAGCACACCAGGCTTCCCTGACCATCACCAACTCCTGGAGCTTGCTCAGACTCATGTCCATCAAGTCAGTGACCACCATTACCAAGTTTAAATTTCATCATGCCCATTCAGGCAGTCCCCACGTTACTAATGGATTAAAAAAATTTTTTTAACATCTGCTCTACTGAACTGATGCCTTAATAAGCAACAGATGCCCTTCCTCCAGAGCACTGCCCTTGGAGAAATGGGAGCCTTAATTACAAGCCACCTGATGCCTGCAGTTCAGGAGACCCGGGTTCATTCCCTGGGTCAGGAAGATCCCCTGGAGAAAGGAATGGCAACCCACTCCAGTATTCTTGCCTGGAGAACTCCATGGGCAGAGGAGCCTGGTGGGCTACAGTCCATGGGGTAGCACAGAGTTGGACACGACTGAGTGAGTAACACTTTCATTTTGCCTTCCACGGACAGCAGCCTGCAGCCAATGACAGACAAGAACAGAGGAACTCAGGCCGGTCCCCTTGCTTCCAAGTGGGACCAACCCATGGTGCAATTCATGCTCCCTAGCTCCCCAAGGGATCAGGCAAAGCAAGAATCCACCTGAGACTGCATCCTTAACTCCTCCGCTCTCACCTTGCCTGCCTCCCTTACTCCCCCTCAACAAGCCATCTACGTGTGAATAGACTGCTTTTAGAGAATCTAAGTCAAGTCTTCAACATGCCCAAACAATGAAAAATTTGAGTGAAACAGTCTTCACAGTAGCCCGCAGCCTCCAAGCCCCTAGAATCTCTGAGACCAAAGGCATCTAAGCTCCAGGTTCTTTTAACACTTGACCTCCAAGGTTCCCGAGCCTTGAGGCTCCCTGGATCTGGAGAGGTGTGAGGAGAATAAAGGGCAGGAACCTCTGGAGCAGGGTCTTCCAGAGGGCTTGGAGCAGGCTGCAGCAGCTCCCAGGGAACAGAAGGAAATGCTTTGTGGTGCGGTCTCTGATGTGTAGGGATGGGTAGTGGCTGAGCCCAGGGCAGAGGTGACACGTGCTCCCTGGGGAGGTGAGACAGCAGGGCCACGGGTCTGGAGGGCCTAGGAGCCACACGTTAGAAAGTCACCAGCTGATTGCCCACGGGGTCTCCCTTGAGTCATAAAACCACATGGGCCACGCCTTTCTGGAAGGATCAGTGGCTGTCTGCAGAAGCTGAGACGCCTGCTGGCGGCGACTAATTTCTCACCCAAGTATTAGACAGCGAGAGCCACTGCCTGCCTTTGACTGTCTGTTGTACAGGGGGCTAGAGTCAGTAAGGCGCAGGGAAACAAGGCCAGCGGCACACAGATCTTTACATCCTTCGTGAGGGGCCCAATACCCTCCTCCATCAGCACAAGAGTGGCAGGCAGAGAAGGACCCTTCACGCTGTGTTCAGTCGCTCGGTCAGGTCGGACTCTTTGCAACCCCATGGGCTGCAGCACACCAGGCTTCCCTGTCCTTCACCATCTCCCGGAGCTTGCTCAAACTCACGTCCACTGAGTCAGTCCTGCCATCCAACCACCTCATTCTCTGTTGCCCAGTTCTCTTCCTGCCCTCAGTCTTTCCCAGCCTCAGGGTCTTTACCAGTGAGTCGGCTCTTCGGAGCAGGTGGCCAAAAGATTGGCGCTTCACTGGGCTCCACTGGGCTCAGACCATATCACAGGTCCTGCTCTGAGTGATGTACTTCCCATCTTAGAAAACAGCAGCCGGGAGGCAGACAAAACAAAACAACCTGGCCTCCTCGCTGGGCGCCTGATCCTCCTCCAGCTCCACCCTTTGCGCCCCACCCCACCCACGTCCTCCTGGTGAACAGCAGTGGTTGTCTGCCTTGGCTCTCTTCCTCCCTCCAGCTTGTTCCTGTGATCACTGCAGTGCTGCCTAGGTATATTCCATGCCTCAGATACACGCTGGAAACACAAGGCTTCCAGAATCTTCTTATACTTGGAAGACAGTGTACACCTTTTAGCTTCCATGGACTGAATTTGTACATCCTTTGAGCACTTCTTCCACCTGGAAACATACACTGCCTTTAAAATTTCACCTTCTGTGAAACCTCGTTTTCTAGCTTTCCCTTTTACCGCATCATCTATGGCTTTTCTATCTCTTCTAAGGCACTCCGTTTACTAGTTACCTTTAGGGTTGGAAAAATTTTGGTCAATCTTGATTACACAGTGGCTCGGACCCTGCCAGATGAAGGGAGGGGGAGAGAGCGAATGAATGAATGGCCGGTCAGTCATACAAAGCATGTTGTTGTTCAAAGTCAGACACATCCAACTCCCAAATCTGGTTTGGTCCACCCTCCCAAGATGACTCCTCTCCAATTTGAAAAAGTTCCTTAATCAAAAAAGTTCATTGGGAAAATGAGCATGTAAAGGTGGAGTCGAATAGCCGGTGACACTGTTCTTGTAACGCACACTTACAATGACATAGACCCTGAAAACCATCAGTCTGCATGTTCAGCCAAGTGTAGAAATCAAAATTCCTGACCCACAGCTGAAAGCTCCAACAACTCTGCTTTGCGGTGAGAAAGTAAACACCATCTCAGACACACAAGACCTGCATTATAGTGCTCTTTCTGCTGGGGCCAGCAAACAGCCCGCTGGCCTGGTGGGTGTGGCTCGTGGGATGATGCAGCGCCAGAAACGAGGCCAGCTCATGGACACCTTGGGGTGTGCGCGGGTCTGCTCTGAGGTGACACCCTCAGCAAACAGGAAGGGGGGTCTTCAGCCTGACTCTTCTCAGATGGCTGAATCCATTAGCACTGGTGGAGCTCCTGCCACGAGACACCAGCAACGGAGGAAAGTGCTGGGAAGCGGCTCAGACTTGTGTTTCAAGGACTTGTCCCAAGCTGTCACTTTGTTACGAGAATGTGACAAGCAAGTAGGAAGTTTTTAGAAGTTTTTGTAACAATTTGATGGGGGAATTTTATCTCTATTTTTATTTATATCTGGAATATCTTTGCTTTAGCTTTACGCTAATTCATTTTTATTGCACTTTACCAAACCCTGTCAGTCTATAATAACTAAAAAACAAAAATCTGTTTAAAAATTGCACACAGAAAAAAAAATTTTAAGTTGCACACAGAGAATTTGAGGTAACAACGACAAAATCTCAGCATTCATCAAAGAACACTCCAAGGGGAAAAACATAAGGCACAGAGTGAGAGAGAAAATTTTAACACAGAAGGTTTTATGTAAAGAAGAAATTCTACATTATATGCGTGTTAGTTCCTCAGCTGTATCCAACTCTTGGAGTCGGACTAGAGTAGCCTGCCAGGTTCCTCCATCCATGGGTTTCTCCAGACAAGAATACTGGAGTGGGTTGCCATGCCCTATTCCAGGGGATCTTCCCTACCCAGGGATTGAGCCCAGGGACTCCTGCAGATTCTTGACCATCTGAGCCACGAGGAAGATGCCTAATCAAGTCAATCAGAGAAATGGGCAAACATGTTGGACAGAGGTTCTACTTGGGTAGAGAAATGGATCTGACGGAGCAGTCAGCAGCTTTGCAGAAAAGTAGAAAGTCTCATGCTCCTGAAGCTTGGTGAGGAAGGATGCTGAAGCAGAACTCTTCCACGCAGCTGGTGGGAGAGGAAAATGGTCAAAACCCTTTAGGACACTCTATGGCAGCGTCCACAGAAGCTGGACACCCACCTATTCCATGGGCAGTGACGCCTCTCCCAAAAGCCAACAGAAAGGTGTTCAGGTGTGAAATGAATGATGTAGACGAGAACGATCATGGCAATGTAAGCCTGTGACGATCAGACGTGAAAACAGGCAAATGGCCATCAGCAGAAGCCATGGGCAGTGTGTTCACACTGTGGAGAGTGGACTGCAATGAAGACAACAAACCACAGCTCAGGCCGCAACACGGGTGGAGCTCACAGACAGGACAGCACCCTAGTCTCATCACGGTTCTACCGCATGATCTGCTGGGCATCCTGGGGACAAACTGCCCTATAAATTCAGTAGCATCGTGGTGCTGGAGTCCTCCCCCTCTATAGAGCCAACTTCCGCTTGGTGCTCAGATGTCATGGGGCATCTGGAAGGTGGCCCTGAAGGAGTCCTGGGGAGAGAGGAGACCTGTGAGGTCAGGGAGCAATGCAGGGTCGGCATGAGGTCCATGGTGCAGGAGTCACAGGAAGGAGAGAGAAATTCAATTTGCTGGGAGAATTCCCAAGGGGCTGGGCAGGGGTGGGATGCAGAAGACTCACTCCCCCAGGTAAATGCTGCTGAAGGAGTGGGGAGCATCTCGGAGAATCAGATCAGGTTTCAGGAGCTCTGCCCACCAGGAGTCTTTTTAGCCTCAGCTATAATTTCACTCAGGCTGGCTCAGTGGTAAAAAATCTGCCTGCCAATGTGGGAGACTTGAGCTCGATCCCTGGGTTGGGAAGATCCCCTAGAGGAGGAAATGGCAACCCCCTCCATGTTCTTGCCTGGATTATGGACATCAGAGCCTGGCGGGATACAGTCCGTGGGGTCGCAAGAGTTGGACACGACTTTACTACTAAACCATCACCACCATATAATTTCAATCAGACAAAAGGGGCAGCGTCGGGGGTAGAGCAAGGCCGCAGGGGAGCCAACCACACAGCGGTCATGGAGTTGCCTCCCTGCTTACCTTTCCCGCAGGCCTGGACCAGCCCGTACCACTCCCCGCAGCTGTCGCACAGCAGGGTGAAGGCCGGTTCGCGTTGGCCAGTCACGTGGCCCGGGGCGCACACGTACAGCAGCTCGTCCCCCATCTCCAAGCCAGTGCGGCCCTGCAGGATGGTGTGTGGGAACGAGGGCGGGTCTCCACACGGCTTCTCTGCGGACAAGGAAGCACAGTAAGTTTCCCCAAACTCTGCAGAACTTTTTCAGCCTGAGAGAAATAAAAAACCGAAAAAGCGGCCCCCTCTTCCCTCCCGGGTGCTGCCTGCACCCTGAATGGAGATCGCCTTCACCCTGGCATCCCCCACACCTGATCGAGTGCCTGGCTCAGACGAAACACTCAATACTGTTGACTGAATTGTGTGTGCACCAATATAGCTTTGTATTTTTAAACTGCCAGGCAACAGGACCAGAGGCAATGCCCAGCAGCAAGTTCCTTTTTGCCTTATTTACATAAATAGTAGATGCTCTTTGACAAACACTGAACTGTTATGGACTAGAGAAGTTGCCTCTCCTTTCCCCCAACCTTGACCCTGATGATAACACTGCTACCGGTTTTTACAAATAAACGCAGATACAGATATAAAGGGTTTCCTAGGGAGCACTAGCAGTAGAGAAGACTTCTGCCAGTGCAGGAGACTAAGAGAGGCAGATTCAATCCCTGGGCTGGGCATTTCTCTTCCTGCCCTCAGTCTTTCCCAGCCTCAGGGTCTTTACCAGTGAGTCGGCTCTTCGGAGCAGGTGGCCAAAAGATTGGCGCTTCACTGGGCTCCACTGGGCTCAGACCATATCACAGGTCTTGCTCTGAGTGATGTACTTTCCATCTTAGAAAACAGCAGCCGGGAGGCAGACAAAACAAAACAACCTGGCCTCCTCGCTGGGCGCCTGATCCTCCTCCAGCTCCACCCTTTGCGCCCCACCCCACCCACGTCCTCCTGGTGAACAGCAGTGGTTGTCTGCCTTGGCTCTCTTCCTCCCTCCAGCTTGTTCCTGTGATCACTGCAGTGCTGCCTAGGTGTATTCCATGCCTCAGATACACGCTGGAAACACAAGGCTTCCAGAATCTTCTTATACTTGGAAGACAGTGTACACCTTTTAGCTTCCATGGACTGAATTTGTACATCCTTTGAGCACTTCTTCCACCTGGAAACATACACTGCCTTTAAAATTTCACCTTCTGTGAAACCTCGTTTTCTAGCTTTCCCTTTTACCGCATCATCTATGGCTTTTCTATCTCTTCTAAGGCACTCCGTTTACTAGTTACCTTTAGGGTTGGAAAAATTTTGGTCAATCTTGATTACACAGTGGCTCGGACCCTGCCAGATGAAGGGAGGGGGAGAGAGCGAATGAATGAATGGCCGGTCAGTCGTACAAAGCTCGTTTACTAGTTACCTTTAGGGTTGGAAAAATTTTGGTCAATCTTGATTACACAGTGGCTCGGACCCTGCCAGATGAAGGGAGGGGGAGAGAGCGAATGAATGAATGGCCGGTCAGTCATACAAAGCATGTTGTTGTTCAAAGTCAGACACATCCAACTCCCAAATCTGGTTTGGTCCACCCTCCCAAGATGACTCCTCTCCAATTTGAAAAAGTTCCTTAATCAAAAAAGTTCATTGGGAAAATGAGCATGTAAAGGTGGAGTCGAATAGCCGGTGACACTGTTCTTGTAACGCACACTTACAATGACATAGACCCTGAAAACCATCAGTCTGCATGTTCAGCCAAGTGTAGAAATCAAAATTCCTGACCCACAGCTGAAAGCTCCAACAACTCTGCTTTGCGGTGAGAAAGTAAACACCATCTCAGACACACAAGACCTGCATTATAGTGCTCTTTCTGCTGGGGCCAGCAAACAGCCCGCTGGCCTGGTGGGTGTGGCTCGTGGGATGATGCAGCGCCAGAAACGAGGCCAGCTCATGGACACCTTGGGGTGTGCGCGGGTCTGCTCTGAGGTGACACCCTCAGCAAACAGGAAGGGGGGTCTTCAGCCTGACTCTTCTCAGATGGCTGAATCCATTAGCACTGGTGGAGCTCCTGCCACGAGACACCAGCAACGGAGGAAAGTGCTGGGAAGCGGCTCAGACTTGTGTTTCAAGGACTTGTCCCAAGCTGTCACTTTGTTACGAGAATGTGACAAGCAAGTAGGAAGTTTTTAGAAGTTTTTGTAACAATTTGATGGGGGAATTTTATCTCTATTTTTATTTATATCTGGAATATCTTTGCTTTAGCTTTACGCTAATTCATTTTTATTGCACTTTACCAAACCCTGTCAGTCTATAATAACTAAAAAACAAAAATCTGTTTAAAAATTGCACACAGAAAAAAAAATTTTAAGTTGCACACAGAGAATTTGAGGTAACAACGACAAAATCTCAGCATTCATCAAAGAACACTCCAAGGGGAAAAACATAAGGCACAGAGTGAGAGAGAAAATTTTAACACAGAAGGTTTTATGTAAAGAAGAAATTCTACATTATATGCGTGTTAGTTCCTCAGCTGTATCCAACTCTTGGAGTCGGACTAGAGTAGCCTGCCAGGTTCCTCCATCCATGGGTTTCTCCAGACAAGAATACTGGAGTGGGTTGCCATGCCCTATTCCAGGGGATCTTCCCTACCCAGGGATTGAACCCAGGGACTCCTGCAGATTCTTGACCATCTGAGCCACGAGGAAGATGCCTAATCAAGTCAATCAGAGAAATGGGCAAACATGTTGGACAGAGGTTCTACTTGGGTAGAGAAATGGATCTGACGGAGCAGTCAGCAGCTTTGCAGAAAAGTAGAAAGTCTCATGCTCCTGAAGCTTGGTGAGGAAGGATGCTGAAGCAGAACTCTTCCACGCAGCTGGTGGGAGAGGAAAATGGTCAAAACCCTTTAGGACACTCTATGGCAGCGTCCACAGAAGCTGGACACCCACCTATTCCATGGGCAGTGACGCCTCTCCCAAAAGCCAACAGAAAGGTGTTCAGGTGTGAAATGAATGATGTAGACGAGAACGATCATGGCAATGTAAGCCTGTGACGATCAGACGTGAAAACAGGCAAATGGCCATCAGCAGAAGCCATGGGCAGTGTGTTCACACTGTGGAGAGTGGACTGCAATGAAGACAACAAACCACAGCTCAGGCCACAACACGGGTGGAGCTCACAGACAGGACAGCACTCTAGTCTCATCACGGTTCTACCGCATGATCTGCTGGGCATCCTGGGGACAAACTGCCCTATAAATTCAGTAGCATCGTGGTGCTGGAGTCCTCCCCCTCTATAGAGCCAACTTCCGCTTGGTGCTCAGATGTCATGGGGCATCTGGAAGGTGGCCCTGAAGGAGTCCTGGGGAGAGAGGACACCTGTGAGGTCAGGGAGCAATGCAGGGTCGGCATGAGGTCCATGGTGCAGGAGTCACAGGAAGGAGAGAGAAATTCAATTTGCTGGGAGAATTCCCAAGGGGCTGGGCAGGGGTGGGATGCAGAAGACTCACTCCCCCAGGTAAATGCTGCTGAAGGAGTGGGGAGCATCTCGGAGAATCAGATCAGGTTTCAGGAGCTCTGCCCACCAGGAGTCTTTTTAGCCTCAGCTATAATTTCACTCAGGCTGGCTCAGTGGTAAAAAATCTGCCTGCCAATGTGGGAGACTTGAGCTCGATCCCTGGGTTGGGAAGATCCCCTAGAGGAGGAAATGGCAACCCCCTCCATGTTCTTGCCTGGATTATGGACATCAGAGCCTGGCGGGATACAGTCCGTGGGGTCGCAAGAGTTGGACACGACTTCACTACTAAACCATCACCACCATATAATTTCAATCAGACAAAAGGGGCAGCGTCGGGGGTAGAGCAAGGCCGCAGGGGAGCCAACCACACAGCGGTCATGGAGTTGCCTCCCTGCTTACCTTTCCCGCAGGCCTGGACCAGCCCGTACCACTCCCCGCAGCTGTCGCACAGCAGGGTGAAGGCCGGTTCGCGTTGGCCAGTCACGTGGCCCGGGGCGCACACGTACAGCAGCTCGTCCCCCATCTCCAAGCCAGTGCGGCCCTGCAGGATGGTGTGTGGGAACGAGGGCGGGTCTCCACACGGCTTCTCTGCGGACAAGGAAGCACAGTAAGTTTCCCCAAACTCTGCAGAACTTTTTCAGCCTGAGAGAAATAAAAAACCGAAAAAGCGGCCCCCTCTTCCCTCCCGGGTGCTGCCTGCACCCTGAATGGAGATCGCCTTCACCCTGGCATCCCCCACACCTGATCGAGTGCCTGGCTCAGACGAAACACTCAATACTGTTGACTGAATTGTGTGTGCACCAATATAGCTTTGTATTTTTAAACTGCCAGGCAACAGGACCAGAGGCAATGCCCAGCAGCAAGTTCCTTTTTGCCTTATTTACATAAATAGTAGATGCTCTTTGACAAACACTGAACTGTTATGGACTAGAGAAGTTGCCTCTCCTTTCCCCCAACCTTGACCCTGATGATAACACTGCTACCGGTTTTTACAAATAAACGCAGATACAGATATAAAGGGTTTCCTAGGGAGCACTAGCAGTAGAGAAGACTTCTGCCAGTGCAGGAGACTAAGAGAGGCAGATTCAATCCCTGGGCTGGGCAGATGCCCTGGAGTAGGAAATGGCACCCCACTCCAGTACTCTTGCCTGGGAAATCCCATGAACAGAGGAGCCTGGCGGGCTGCAGTCCATGGGGTCGCAAAGAGTCAGACAGGACTTAGTGACTCAACAACATTTACATTACAGCACACACAAAGACGATTATATATGTGTATGTGTATGTGTCTGTGCATCTGTGTGTGTGTGTATGTGTGTGCTTAGTCCTTGGAAGAAAAGCTATACTAAACTAGACAGCATATAAAAAAGCAGAGACCTTACTTTACCAACAAAGGTCCATCTAGTCAAAGCTATGGTTTTTCCAATATTCATGTATTGATGTGAGCGTTAGACTATAAAGAAAGCTGAGTGCCGAAGTATTGATGCTTTTGAACTGTGGTATTGGAGAAGACTCTTGAGAGTCCCTTGGACTGCAAGGAGATCCAACCAGTCAATCTTACAGGAAATCAGTCCTGAATATTCATTGGAAAGACTGATGCTGAAGCTGAAACTCCAGTACTTTGGCCACCTGATGCGAAGAACTGACTCACTGGAAAAGACTCTGATGCTGGGAAAGATCGAAGGTGGGAGGAGAAGGGGACGATAGAGGATGAGATGGTTGGATGGCATCACCGATGCAACAGACATGAGTTTGAGTAAGCTCCGGGAGTTGATGATGGACAGGGAAGCCTGGCGTGCTGTAGTCCATGGGGTCGCAAAGAGTCAGACACGACAGACACGACTGAGCGACTGAACTGAACTGAATATTTATTACTGAGGCCTAGCTTAAAAAAAAAATAAACTAATTTTTGGAGCTGGTTTAGGTTCACAGCAAAATTGAGTGGAAGGTACAGGTACACAGATTTCTCCACCGGGCACAGCATGCCCACAGTGGTATGTTCATTGCAACTGATGAGCATACATGTCATTATCACACACAGTCCACGGGTACCCATGAGTTCACTTTTGGTGTTCCACATTCTATGGGTTTTGAGAAATGTGTAATTACATATATCCACCACTGTAGTATTATACAAAATAGTTTCACTTCCCTAAAAATCCTCTGTGCTTCATCTGTTCATTGCTCCTAACTCCAGGCAACCATCAATCCTTTTACTGTCCCCATAGTTCTGCTCTCTCTAGAATGTCATATAGTTGGAATCATATAGTAGGTAGCCTCTTGAGACTGGTTTCTTTCATTTCATAATATGCATTTAAGTTTCTTTCATGTCTTTTCATGGCTTGATAGCTCACTTCTTTTAATAACTTTTTCTTATTTATTCATTTATTTGGCTGTGCCAGTCTTAGCTGTGGCATATGGGATCTGGTTAGGGATTGAACCCAAGCCCCCTGCATGGGGAGCACAGAATTGTAACCACTGGACTACCTGGGAAGTCCCTTCATTTCTTCTGAGCACTGAATGATATTCCATTGTCTGGCAGTACCACGGTTTATTTATCCATTCACCTACCGAAGAGACGTCATGGTTCCTTCCAAGTTTTAACAATTACAAAAATTGTCAAAAATGCCATAAACATTCATGTACTGGATTTTGTGTGAACTTAAGTTTTCAGCTGGGCCCTCTTGTGGCTCAGCAGTAGAGAATTACGGTTTATTTATCCATTCACCTACCGAAGAGACGTCATGGTTCCTTCCAAGTTTTAACAATTACAAAAATTGTCAAAAATGCCATAAACATTCATGTACTGGTTTTTGTGTGAACTTAAGTTTTCAGCTAGGCCCTCCTTGTGGCTCAGCAGTAGAGAATCCACCTGCAGTGCAGGAGTCGGGGGAGATGTGGGTTCTACCCGAGAGCTGGGAAGATCTCCTGGAGTAGGAAAAGGCAACCCACTCCAGTATTCTTGCCTGGAGAATCCCATGGACAGAGGAGCCTGGCGGGCTACAGTCCATGAGGTCACAGAGCCGGACACGACTGAGCAACTAAACAGCAAAGTTTTCAGCTAATTTGGGTAAATATCAAGGACGGTGACTGCCGGATCGCATGGTAAAGATGCTTGGCTTGGTAAGAACCTGCCAAACTGTCTTCCAAAGTGGGTGTGTCAGTTTGCATTCCCATCAGCAAAGAATGAGAGCTCTTGTTGCTCCGCATCCTCACCACTGTCTGGTGTCATCAGTGTTCTGAATTTTGGCCATTTTACTAGAGGTGTAGTTGTATCTCGTTGTTTTAATTTGCCTTTCCCTGATGACATATGACATGGAGCAATTTTTCATATGCTTGCTTGCCATCCATATATCTTCTTTAGTGAGGTATCTGTCTGGGTCTTTTGGGTATTTTTTTAATACTTATTTTTTATTTATCTGGCTGCACTGGGTTTGAGTTGCGGCACGTGGGATCCAGTTCCTGACCAGGGATTGAACTCCTGCATTCGGAGCACAGAGTTTAATCACTGGACCATCAGGGAAATGCCTTTTGTGTATTTTGTAATTGAGTTTTTCATTTTCTTAATATTGAATTTTGAGAGTTCTTTGTATATTTTAGGGCTTCCCAGGTAGCTCAGATGGTAAAGAATCCGCCTGCAATGCGGGAAACCTCGGTTGGATCCCTGGGTTGGGAAGATCCCCTGGAGAAGGGGAACAGCTACCCACTCCAGCATTCTGGCCTGGAGAATTCCAAGGACTGTATAGTCTTGGAATCTTGGGGTTGCAAAGAGTCGGACACAACTGAACGACTTTCATTTCACTTTGTATATTTTGCATGATGGTCTTTAGCAGATATGTCTTTTGCAAATAATTTCTGCAGTCTGTGGCTTGTCTTTTCATTCTTTTGATAGTCTTTTGCAAAGCATAAGTTTTTAATTTTAAGGGAGTCCAGCTTATCAATTTTTTCTTTCATGGATTGTACCGTTGATGTTGTCTTGAAAAAGCCATCACCATACACATGGTCTCTAGATTTTCACCTGTATTATCTTTTACGAGTTTTGTAGTTTTGCATTTTACATTTAGGTCCATGATCCACTTTGAGTTAAACTTTGTGAAGGTGTGAGGTCTGGATCTAGATTCTTTTCTTTTGCATGTGGATGTTCAGTTGTCCCAGCATCTATATTTAAAAGACTATTTTTGCTCCATTGTATAGCTTTTGCTCCTTTGTCAAAGATCCATCAACTACATTTATGTGGGCCTATTTCTGGGCTATTGGTTTCCACGGATATTTGTCTTTTCTTTCACCAGTACCACACGGTCCTGGCTTCTGCATCTTAATGCCAGTCTTGAAATTGTCATGTCAGTTCTTCAACCTTTTTCTTCAATAATGAGTGAGCTATTCTGAGTCTTTGTCTCTCCTTACAAATTACAGAATTAGTTTGTTCATATCCACAATGTAACTTGCTTAGAATTATGACTGAGATTGCATTGAATCTACAGATCAAATTGGGAATCCTGACAATGATAGGATTGTCTGGGCTGCCCTCTGCAGCCTCCTCAGACTTGCCCAGCAGGGATGGGATGCCCTCAGTGATGTTCCAAGCCCAGCTCATCCTCTGAAGCACTAGGACAAGTGCTCACCCAGAGCTCGTCTCCCCGGAACCACTGTTCTCTCTGTCTGCAAGGTCCTCGTCTGGCCCGTGCTCCGGCTGTCTCGTGTGTGTGGGTCCTCTCCTCCTTTCCCTAACCACAATCCCCGTGAAATTCCACCTCAGCTGCCACCACCTCAGGACATCTCCCTAATTATCCTCCTCCTTTGTGTCATTCAGCTCTTACTTGTCATTATACACTGTCAACTCCTTGAAGGGTGAAAAAGTCTTCTATCTCTATCTGTCTATCCATTCATCTTTCTCTCTAATTATCCATTCATCCATCCATCCACCCACCCATCCAGCTAACTGTCTACCTGTCATCTATCTATTCATCCATTCATGTATCTCTCCATTCATCTATCCATCCATCCAACAATCCATCTATCTTCAGTTTATCCATTCATCTATCTACCTATCATCTATCTTTTCATTTATCCATCCATTTATCTATCTCTCTGTCCACTCAACCATCCACCCATCTATCCCTCCATCCAACAGTCTGTGTATCTGTATATCTATCTATCCATTGAAAGCACCTGTAAGTCTGAGTGCTGCTTTGCATTACCCTAGACAAATAAATTAACACTCGGCCAGTGCCAACTGGTAATGAGTACAGAATTTTCCACACTCCCTTAGGAGACCCTAAACTGGATAAGTTCTATCAGCTGCTCAAAGTACTGCGATTTTTTGGTCTCAGTCTCCCATCACCACTGGAAAACTTCCCCAAAGCCCACCTGGAGGCACAGCCCCTCTGCAGGTAGACCTGGGAATTAGCTGTTCTCAAAAATTCTTGATTGCCCTGGGAGGTGAGCATTCAGTTCTCTGTCTGAGACATAAAGAAGAGATCACTCCATTTGTGTTTTTATGGGAAATACAGGCAGAAGTAGCGTGTGCAGGGGAGGGTGGAATGCAGTGCTAAGAGAATGAGGTGGGCTGGTGGAGAGAGCAGCCAGGCCAGCCCTAGCTTGGAGGGGGAGAAAGAGACGCACACCCCAAGTAAGCCTTAGGGTGCAACAGGGAGAAGGCGAGAGGGTACTTGAATCCTCCAGACCCCACACCATTGACCCCACAAACAAGCTGCCAAGAGAAGCAAAGCGGAGAACCCAAGTGGAGGCAGCTCATTTAATCAGCATCCAGTTGGTGAAAAATAACTTCCCTTATTAGTTTAAGTGAGATCACCACAGGGCTGGAAATTCACTGTCAGTGAAACACAGATACTAGAAGGAAACAGAAACGTCTATATTCACGGTGAGCTTCAGTTCAAAAAAGACACACAGGAGGAAGCTGCCTGCCCGTGCCACAGGCTCTGTTTGCTTTCGGGGCTTGTGAGGCACATGTCTGCCGTTTTTGGAGCGAACACCCTTCATTCTCCCTGTCTTGCTGAAAAGAAGTGGCAGCCCAGGTGTCATGAAGTGTCATGAAGCATCTTTAGCAAAAAGGCAACCTTTACAGGTGGTGCTGCACCTGGGCTCTGCTGAACCAGACCTCATACGCACTCCCTAGGAGCCTCTTCTCGCTTCCCACCACCTTCCTTCGGCACACAGATTTCTCTGGTTTTGATTTTTTGTTTTTAACTGCAGTGTAGTTGACTCACAATGCTGTGTTAGTTTCTGGTGTCCAGCCAGAAACAAGTGATTCCATCATGTATATACCCAAATATAGACACACACACATAGTAGTCTGTGGGTGCTAATAACCCCTAATTTGCCCCTCTCCCACCCCTCTTCCCCTTTGATAACCATGGGTCTGTTTTCTATGTCTGAGAATCTGTTTCTGTTTTGTAAATAAGCTCATTTGTATCAAAGTTTAGGTTCCACATGTAAGTGATATCATATGGTACTCGTCTTTGTGTGACTTACCTCGGTTAGTGTGGTAATCTCTTGTTGACTTCGACAAGGTTCCAACCAGGGAAAACTAGGGGGCCATATGACAGTGGTTTGCATGCTCTTTCTAAAGGGCCAAACGCAGAGGATCAGGGACAGAGCTCTCTGAGGAAAACTTGGGGAGCCCATCCTGCTTTCCGGGAAAGCCCAAGAGACACCAGCCCTCTGACCCCAATCCCGCCTCAGCATGCATTCCTGAGCCCAGATTTTCCCACCTAAGCCTCTCCCTGTTGGTCTGGAGGTGATGGGGGTGGGCAGGCAGGCTCCAGAAAACTGCCCTGGGGTGCAGGGCTCAAGCGCTGTGATTCAGAGATCCCCACGCAGGGCTCACTCTGCGAAAGTGCAGCAGTCCTCACATAACCTGACGGGCGTCATTAATTTGCTTCAGTTTGGGGGTTTTTTTGTTTTTGTTTTTTGGCTTTGCTTTGTTTTGTGCTTCCCTATTGTTTTTGTCGTTTTGGGAAGAGTATGTCAACCTTCTGAGGGGAAATTTTCATTTACATATAATCGCAAAGTTACAAAAAACTTCTAAGAATAAGGAACTCCCATAAATGCTCTATCCACATTTACTAATAACCCTTAATAATGAAAATGGGTTTTCATTTTGTGCCATTTGCTTTATCATTCTCTAGATAGATACAGGCAGACGCTTTATCCTCTGAGCCACCAGGGAAGCCACATAGATATCTATATATAGAGAAAATATATATCATACATACATACACACATACATATATGTGTAGGCTTTGTTGTTCAATTGCTAAGTCATGTCCAACTCTTTGTGACCCCCATGGATTGCAACATGTCAGGCTCCTGTATCCTCCACTCCTGGAGTTTGCTCAAATTCATGTACATTGAGTTGGCGATGCTATCTGTCTCATCCCCTGCTGCCCCTATCTGCTTCTGCCTTCAGTCTTTCCAGTGTCAGGGTCTTTTCCACTCGCCTGCCTCTTTGCATCAGGTGGCCAAAGGACTGGAGCTTCAGCTATAGCATCAGTTCTTCCAATGAATATTCAGGGTTGATTTCCTTTAGGGTTGACTGGTTTGATCTTCTTGCTGTCCAAGGGACTCTCAAAAGTCTTCAACACCGCAATTCAAAAGCATCCATTCTTCGGTGTTGAGCCTTCTTTATGGCCCAACTCTGGAAAAACCATAGCTTTGACTATATGGACCTTGATCAGCAAAGTCATGTCTCTGCTTTTTAAGATGCTGTCTATATTTCTCATAGTTTTCCTTTCAAGGAGTGCGCATCTTTTAATTTCATGGCTGCATGGTTGTGTATATATACATGTACAAATATGTATATATGTGTATCTGTAACTCCTTTCTCCACTACTTGAGAATGATTTGTAGATGTGATGTCCCTTTGTCGCCAAAAACCTTAGTATGCATTTCCAAGAACAAAGATATTCTCTTGCATAACTGCAGTATAGTTACCAAAGTTAGAGAACCTAAGCCCTGACACAACACTACTATCTAATTCATAATCCATATGCAGTTCAGTTCAGTTCAGTTGCTCAGTCGTGTCCGACTCTCTGCGACCCCATGAATCACAGCACACCAGGATTCAGACTTCATCAATTATAGCTGTTTCTGCTGATCCAGGATCACAGACTGCATTTGTTGTCAAGTCTTTTTGAAAGAAAAGTGAAAGTGAAGTCGCTCAGTCGTGTCCGACTCTTTGTGACCCCACGGACCGTAGCCCACCAGGCTCCTCCGTCCATGGGATTCTCCAGGCAAGAATACTGGAGTGGGTTGCCATTTCCTTCTCCAGGGGATCTTCCTGACCCAGGAATCAAACCCAGGTCTCCCGCATTAGAGGCACACGCTTTAACTCCTGAGCCACCAGGGAAACCCATGAAGTCTTTTTAGTCTATTTTAATTCAAAACAGTTCCCTAGCCCTTCTTTATCTTTCTCGCCCTTGACGTTTTGGAAAGCGTGTAGGCCAGTCGTTTTGTATGACTGTTCTCAGTTTGAGTCTGCTTACTGTCTCTTCATGATCAGATTCGAGGTATGCATTTTCGGCTACTGAAATCAAGTTGTGCTCATTAGAGTGCAAGATATCAGGAGACGCATCTCATTCGTTTGACAAGAACCCGGTTCTAGAGTCGCGCTCATGAGTTTTAGCTTGGTGCCCTATAGGATGTGAACAGGCATCTCCAACCTCTGGCTTCCTCCTGCACTACAGTTGTGGACAGCGAGGCACACACTCACAGACACACAACCTGTTTGAAGGCCTGTGAGGTGGAAGGCCCAGGATTTCCTTCTGGTGCGGAACACGTGGCTGGATGATCGGTGTCCTCCATCACCCCAGTCAACAGCCAGCCAACGTCCAGAAGCAAGGCCCCCACCCAGCAGCTGATGGTGGACTTGTGAATAAGCCCAGCTGAGCCCAGCAGATTGCTGTCTCTCCTTCCCCAAACAGTGAACTAAACAAAGGGTTGTTGCTTTAAGCCACTGCATTTATGGATGGTACGCTGCTGCTGCTGCTGCTAAGTTGCTTCAGTCGTGTCTGACTCTGTGCAGCCCCATAGACTGCAGCCCACCAGGCTCCTTTGTCCCTGGGATTCTCCAAGCAAGAATACTGGAGTGGGTTGCCATTTCCTTCTCCCATGGATGGTATGTTCCACAGCAAAGGATAGCAGATACCCGTTGTTCATCCGGGGGAAGAGCTCAGACTCAGAAGCCCTGCATCTCCATTGAGATCACGAAAGAAAGAAGGTCACGCTGGCTTTCTTTTAGCTCTGTCTTGCTTCCCTCAGAGATCTGAACCTCTGCCTCGGTTTGAGATTCAAAGGATCATTTTCATTTACTTATGCGGTTCAAAAACAAACCCCGGGTATTGTTCTCCCCAGACCTTTCCAGGGCACGTCGTTCAGTCATTTGACTGCAGTCAACAGATGTCGAGTCTTTTCTGGAGGGAGATGCCGTAGCAGCAGAGAAGTCTTCCACCAAGACACATCTACCAGGCACCAGCCGGGGCTGTCGGGCTCACTGTGGCTCTTTTTAAAAAAATACATATATGTGTGTATTTATTTGGCTGCTCCAGGCCTTAGTTGCGGCACACAGGATCTTTAGTTCTGGCTTGTGAACTATTAGTTGTAGCATGAGGGCTCTAGTTCCCTGACCAGGGAGCCCCCTGCATTGAGAGTGCTGAGTCTCAGCCACTGAACCACCAGGGAAATCCCCTCTGTGGCTCTTTGCTTTGTCAACCTCTCTGACCCCCTTCCCTGAAGACGGGGATTTGGTGCCTCTGGGATACAGCCTAATGGTTTGTATTTCTAATATGTTACTCTTGCCTGGAAAATCCCATGGATGGAGGAGCCTGGTGGGTGGGCTGCAGTCCATGGGGTCGCTAAGAGTCAGACACGACTGAGAGACTTCACTTTCACTTTTCACTTTCATTCACTGGAGAAGGAAATGGCAGCCCACTCCAGTGTTCTTGGAGAATCCCAGGGATGGGGGAGCCTGGTGGGCTGCCGTGTATGGGGTCGCACAGAGTTGGACACGACTGAAGCAACTTAGCAGCAGCAGCAGCATCTGGTATTGCTGATCATCAAAGAGCTTTGGGAAACTGCATTAGTGATGTATTTCTCCAACTTGGGTTATGTCTTATAACCACTGAGTGCATGCGTGCACGCTAAGTCACTTCAGTTGTGTCCGACTCTATGTGACCTGCCAAGCTCCTCTGTCCATGGGATTCTCCAGGCAAGAATACTGAAGTGAGTTGCCATGTCGTCCTCCAGGGGATCTTCCTGACCCAGGGATTGAACATGCATCTCTTAACATCTCCTGCACTGCCAGGCAGGTTCTTTACCTCTAGAGCCAGCTGGGAAGCCCTGGGGAAGCTTAAAACAGCCCCAACGTCCACAGCATTTGTATCTGAATCTCTAGGGCTAGCCCTCAGGCCTCAGTATTTCTTAAAACCTGCCAGGTGAGAACAGCGTGCAGCCAGGCAGTAGCTGTGGTGATGTCTATGACTGATGAGTAAGCAGCTTGCTTTCTCCTGCTGTGCACGGACATTCCCTTTCAGTGGCATGAATTTCTGACAGTGAAGGTGTACTTTTTCCAGGGCTCATGGAAAAAGGAGCCCTGGGGACTCCTTTATGGTTTTCTCCTCATCATTCAGCTGATTTCCCATAAGAAAGTCCAATTTTCCTTTCTAGGAGCAGTTTCCTAAATTCTATAAATTTCCTTTCAGGGAAAAAGTTTTGTTTGTTTGTTTGTTTTCTTTGTAGAAAAATTTCCACCATGAAGGCAGATTGAAGGGCAAGCAGTATCAGCAACTGTAGCAGATGCTGTCAGGGGTCCATGGACGGGGGCTCTAGGTAGGCATCTGTGCATCTCTATTGGAGGTTGGCTTGCCTATTGGAACGCTTTGTCTGAACACACTGAAATCCAGAAGAGTCTGGGAATTTACAGCCCCCTGAAGCAGCCCTTTCCCAGTACTGACAGAAGCAGTGGTTGGATAGCCCTGCTCCCTCACTCCTGATCAGGAACCCATGATGACCTGTGGGCACTGTCTCCAGAGAGCCCCTGCAGGACCGCACCAGAGCTACTCCCCACCTACAGCCACCTCCCAACCCCTGTGGACACTGATTAGTGCCTGCCCCCTTCTGGCCCCCTTCCTTTTCCCTGTCCGCTTCCCCACTGCCCTGCTGGCTTTTCTTCAGAAGACTTCCTGATTCACGATGTTCAGTGAATCCTCATTGTAAAGCTGGCTTCCAACAGAACACAACCTAGAGGTCAACCCCCACAAGCACACCCTCCGAAACCTTTGCAGAGGCTCCGGCACTGACCTTCGTCCCTAATACACAGCGCGTTGTATGCGCCCCCAGGAACCGGGCTGCTTTCAACCCTCACATCGACAGCTCGCACAGCTTGCTGCTCACCCCTCCCCTTGTTGCACACGGTTGTCCTGAAACAAAGAAGACAGTGGGTTAGGAGAGCTAACCAAAACTGGGAAAGAATTCTCCTCTGCCATCAGCTCTGAGTCAGCAGATATTTTTCTGATTCAGGGGTTTTGGCTGAAAGTATCAATACTCTTCCCAGAGATCGGTCTAAAAGCAGGAAGTTGTAGGTGATGCTTGAGCTCAGGTCACATAAATTGATTCAAGTTTCAGGTAAAATACATTGCTGATCTCTTCCAGTATATGCTTGGTTTTTATATCATAAACTTCTGCTCTTTATTAGCTCCCTTCTTTTGGGGGGATGGGTTTGTTTTGCTGTTCTTTTCAGATTTCTTAAGATAGATTGTTATTAGTTCCTGAACCTTCAGACTCTTTCTTTTTCTAACATAAGCATTTAATGTTTTTGTTAAAGCGTTTAATGCATTTTCCTCCAGGTATAGCTCTAGTAGCATCCATGAGTTTGGGTGTGCTATATATGTGTGTGCATGTCTGTGTGTGCACACACACACACGTGTGTGTATATATATATAATTTTTGGCCACACTGTGTGGCATGTAGGATCTTAGTTCCAAGAGGGATGGCACCCATGCCCCCTGGATTAGGAGCACAGATCTTAACAACTGGACTGCCAGAGAAGTTCCTGTTATATTTTAACATCATTCATTTCTACACAAATGTAAATTTTCATTATAATTTATTTTTGTCCCATGATTTTTTAGGGGTATCACTTAAATCAACAAATAGAATTTTTTAAAATCCACCTGATGGTTCTTGTTTTCTTTTTCTTTTTTCATTTGTGCCATATGATGTAGACACACAGCACATCTATGTACTTCCTAACATAAATGAAAACACATGTTCATAGAAAAGCTTGTACATAAATGTTCACAACAGGTTTGTTACAGAGCAAAAATGGAAACAACCCAAATGCCTATCAGGAAGTGTATGGATAAATAAACTACAGCATGCTTGATGCAATCAAATATTATTTAGTAGTAAAAAACAGTGAACCAGTAAAACAAAATATAGATGAATATCAAAATAATTTTTGAGTGAAAGGGGTCCGAAAAAGAGCATATGCTGTACGACTCCATTTATATGAAATACAAATTAGCCTCAGGTGTCAGAAACCTGATCAGTAGCTATCTGGGCACCGAGGTGGATGAATGGGTGATGGAGGTAGAAAGGAAGGAAAGAGTGGCAGCTGAGTCTGTTTATGTTTTGTAAATAAGTTCATTCGTGTCTTTTAAAGATGTTTATTTGGTTTTGGCTGCACTGGGTCTTTGCTGCTGCGTGCAGGCTTTCTCTAGCTGTGGAGAGTGGGGCTACTCTCTATTTGTAGTATATGGGCTGCTAACTGCAGTGGCTCCTCTCATGGAGCGCAGGCTCTTGAGAGTGTGGAACCCGTGGGTGTGGCACGTGGGCTCAGTAGTGTGGCACACAGGCTCAGTTGCCCTGCAGCATCTGGAATCTTCCTGGGCCAGGAATTGAACCCATGTCTCCTGCGTTGGCAGGCAGATTCTTAACCACTGGACTACCAGGGAAGTCTTGTATCTTTTTTAAAATTAGACTCCACATATGATTTTAATGTTTTTGTTAAAGCGTTTAATGCATTTTCCTCCAGGTATAGCTCTAGTAGCATCCATGAGTTTGGGTGTGCTATATATGTGTGTGCATGTCTGTGTGTGCACACACACACACGTGTGTGTATATATATATAATTTTTGGCCACACTGTGTGGCATGTAGGATCTTAGTTCCAAGAGGGATGGCACCCATGCCCCCTGGATTAGGAGCACAGAGTCTTAACAACTGGACTGCCAGAGAAGTTCCTGTTATATTTTAACATCATTCATTTCTACACAAATGTAAATTTTCATTATAATTTATTTTTGTCCCATGATTTTTTAGGGGTATCACTTAAATCAACAAATAGAATTTTTTAAAATCCACCTGATGGTTCTTGTTTTCTTTTTCTTTTTTCATTTGTGCCATATGATGTAGACACACAGCACATCTATGTACTTCCTAACATAAATGAAAACACATGTTCATAGAAAAGCTTGTACATAAATGTTCACAACAGGTTTGTTACAGAGCAAAAATGGAAACAACCCAAATGCCTATCAGGAAGTGTATGGATAAATAAACTACAGCATGCTTGATGCAATCAAATATTATTTAGTAGTAAAAAACAGTGAACCAGTAAAACAAAATATAGATGAATATCAAAATAATTTTTGAGTGAAAGGGGTCCGAAAAAGAGCATATGCTGTACGACTCCATTTATATGAAATACAAATTAGCCTCAGGTGTCAGAAACCTGATCAGTAGCTATCTGGGCACCGAGGTGGATGAATGGGTGATGGAGGTAGAAAGGAAGGAAAGAGTGGCAGCTGAGTCTGTTTATGTTTTGTAAATAAGTTCATTCGTGTCTTTTAAAGATGTTTATTTGGTTTTGGCTGCACTGGGTCTTTGCTGCTGCGTGCAGGCTTTCTCTAGCTGTGGAGAGTGGGGCTACTCTCTATTTGTAGTATATGGGCTGCTAACTGCAGTGGCTCCTCTCATGGAGCGCAGGCTCTTGAGAGTGTGGAACCCGTGGGTGTGGCACGTGGGCTCAGTAGTGTGGCACACAGGCTCAGTTGCCCTGCAGCATCTGGAATCTTCCTGGGCCAGGAATTGAACCCATGTCTCCTGCGTTGGCAGGCAGATTCTTAACCACTGGACTACCAGGGAAGTCTTGTATCTTTTTTAAAATTAGACTCCACATATGAGTGATATCATGTGATATTTGTCTTCCTCTGTTGGACTTTTTTCACTTAGTGTGATCATCTCTGCTGCTGCTGCTGCTGCTGCGTCACTTCAGTCGTGTCCGACTCTGTGCGACCCCACAGACGGCAGCCTACCAGGCTCCCCCATCCCTGGGATTCTCCAGGCAAGAACACTGCCGTGGGTTGCCATTTCCTTCTCCAATGCATGAAAGTGAAAAGTGAAAGAGAAATCGCTCAGTCATGTCTGACTCTTAGCGACCCCATGGACTGCAGCCTACCAGGCTCCTCTGCCCATGGGATTTTCCAGGCAAGAGTACTGGAGTGCGGTGCTATCGCCTTCTCCATGATCATCTCTAGGTCCACCCATATTGCTGCAAAGGTACTGCTTCTTTTCTATGACTGAGCAGTATTCCATTGCCTGCATGGACCACTTCTTTACTCATTCCCCTGCTGACGGACACTTGGATTGCACTCATGTCCTGACTTCTGTGAACAGCGCTGCACTGAACACCAGGGTGCATCGCCATTTTCAGATTATGGTTTTCTCGGGATATATGCCCAGGAGCGGGGTTGCTAGATCATACGGCAGCTCTTGTTTTTACTTTTTAAGGAACCTCCACACTGTTCTCCAGAGTGGCTGTACGAACTTACATTCCCACCAACAGGTTAGGAGGTGATGGTCCTTGTTTTCTAATCAGAGCATCACATTCACTTAATTTAATCACATATCTCTTTGAATTTAAATATGCCATATTACTATTAGTCCTGCCCATTCTTTCTTCCTCTCTTTTCTTTTCCAGATTTTGATTGTTTGAATTCCTTTTCAGCAATCTCTTCTTCTGTATTGGTTTGGAAGTTACATATCCTTTTACAATTCTTTTTTTAAATTTTATACTTATATATTTTATTGAGATAATTAACATAACATACAATTCACCTATTTAAAGTATATAATTCAGTAGTTTTCAGTGCACAGAGTTACATAACCATTCTTGCAATTTTAGAACATTTTTGTCATCCCCAAAGAAACCCTATTCTCATTAGGTCACTTTCCATTTCCCCGCAATTCATTCTCCTTACCACCTTAACCAAATACTAATTTGCTTTCTATCTCTAAAGACTTGTCTGTTTTAGATATTTCATATAGATGGAATCATACAATATGTGATTTTTTTTGTGAGTGATTTTAGTGGTTACTCCAGAGGTTATAACATGCTTCTTTCATTTATTAAAATTTAATGTTTCTTTTACCTTCTTTCCCAACAACACAACTTAAAATATGATGTATTAACGTACTTCAAACACCTCCTGATTTATATGCCATTTTTTAGTGTTTAGTATTCTTGTTATTGCTTTATATAATCATAGATCTTCCTCAGCTTACAATGGGGCTTATATCTCCCAAAACTTGTAGTAAGTTGAAAATATAGTGAGTGAAAAATGCATATAATACACATAGCCTACTGTATATAAGAGCTTAGCCTAGGCTACCTTAGTTCAGTCGGTTCAATTCAGTCGCTCAGTCGTGTCCGACTGTTTGCGCCCCATGAATCGCAGCACGCCAGGCCTCCCTGTCCATCACCAACTCCCGGACTTCACTCAGACTCATGTCCATCAAGTCGGTGACATTAGCCTACAGTTGGGTAAGATCATCTAACAGTCTATTTTACAATAAAGCACTGAATGTCTCATGTAATTTATTGAATGCTATGCTGAAAGTGATGCTTTCTAAGGCTTCACATTCCAGGATGTCCGGCTCTAGGTGAGTAATCACACCATTGTGATTATCTGGGTCGTGAAGATCTTTTTTGCACAGTTCTTCTGTGTATTCTTGCCACCTCTTAATATCTTCTGCTTTTGTTAGGTCCATACCATTTCTGTCCTTTATGGAGCCCATCTTTGCATAAAATGTTTCCTTGATATCTCTAATTTTCTTGACGAGATCTCTAGTCTTTCCCATTCTGTTCTTTTCCTTTATTTCTTTGCATTGATCACTGAGGAAGGCTTTCATATCTCTTCTTGCTCTTCTTTGGAACTCTGCATTCAGATGCTTATATCTTTCCTTTTCTCCTTTGCTTTTTGCTTCTCTGATTTTCACAGCTATTTGTAAGGCCTCCCCAGACAGCCATATTGCTTTTTTGCATTTCTTTTCCATGGGGATGGTCTTGATCCCTGTCTCCTATACAATGTCACGAACCTCTGTCCATAGTTCATCAGGCACTCTGTCTATCAGATCTGGTCCCTTAAATCTATTTCTCACTTCCACTGTATAATCCTAAGGGATTTGATTTAGGTCATACTTGAATAGTCTAGTGGTTTTCCCTGCTTTCTTCAATTTAAGTCTGAATTTGGCAAGAAAGAGTTCATGATCTGAGCCATAGTCAGCTCTTGGTCTTGTTTTTGTTGACTGTATAGAGCTTCTCCATCTTTGGCTGCAAAGAATATAATCAATCTGATTTTGGTGATTTTCATGTGTAGAGTCTTCTCTTGTGTTGTTGGAAGAGGGTGTTTATTATGACCAGTGCGTTTTCTTGGCAAAACTCTATTAGCCTTGCCCTGTTTCTTGAGTTCCTACTTTAGCATTCCAGTCCCCTATAATGAAAGGACATCTTTGGGTGTTAGTTCTAAAAGGTCTTGTAGGTCTCAGATATGCAGATGACACCACCCTTATGGCAGAAAGTGAAGATGAACTAAAAAGCCTCTTGATGATAGTGAAAGAGGAGAGTGAAAAAGTTGGCTTAAAGCTCAACATTCAGAAAACTAAGATCATAGCATCTGGTCCCATCACTTCATGGGAAACAGTGGAAATAGTGTCAGACTTTATCTTGGGGGGTTCCAAAATCACTGGAGATGGTGACTGCGGCCATGAAATTAAAAGACACTTACTCCTTGAAAGGAAAGTTATGACCAACCTAGATAGCATATTAAAAAGCAGAGACATTACTTTGCCAACAAAGGTCCGTCTGGTCAAAGCTATGGTTTTTCCAATGGTCATGTATGGATGTGAGAGTTGTACTGTGAAGAAAGTTGAGCACCAAAGAATTGATGCTTTTGAACTGTGGTGCTGGAGAAGACTCTTGAGAGTCCCTTGGACTGCAAGGAGATTCAACCAGTCCATCCTAAAGGAGATTAGTCCTGGGTGTTCACTGGAAGGACTGATGCTAAAGCTGAAACTCCAATACTTTGGCGAAGAGTTGACTCACTGAAAAAGACCCTGATGCTGGGAGGGATTGGGGGCAGGAGGAGAAGGGCACGACAGAAGATGAGATGGCTGGATGGCATCATGGACTCAATGGATGTGAGTTTGAGTGAACTCCAGGAGTTGGTGATGGACAAGGAGGCCTGGCGTGCTGCGATTCATGGGGTCGCAAACAGTTGGACATGACTGAGCGACTGAACTGATGTTGAAAGTGGAAAAGCTGAATGGTCGTCTCGCCACGGAATGGCTATAAGTGTATCAGTTTTTTATTCTCATGATCGCATAGCTGACTGGGAGCTGCAGCTTACTGCCATTGCCCCACATCACAAAAAAGTATCAGATAGGATCTCAGTAGCCTAGAAAGAGATCAAAATTCACAACTCGAAGAACCATTTCTATTGAAAGAATAATGCTTTCCTACCATCATAAAGTTAAAAAGTTGTAAGGTGAACCACCATAAGTCAGGGACCATCTGTACGTAATTTCAATTCACCCCTGTATTTACTTTTACCACTCAATTCTTTCTTGCGTCTGCGGTTGGCCACCTCCAATTATTTTCCTCCTGCCAGAAGGACGTGCTTCAGGGTTTCATTTAGTGCAGATCATATGTAATGAATTCTCTCACCTATTATCTGTCTGAAAATTCTTTATTTTACCTTTATTCTCTGAAGATATTTTCACTGGGTATAGAATTCTAGTTTGGTAGTTTTTTCTTTAGGAGAAGGCATTGGCACCCCACTCCAGCACTCTTGCCTGGAAAATCCCATGGACGGAGGAGTCTGGTGGGCTGTAGTCCATGAGGTCGCTAAGAGTCGGACACAACTGAGCGACTTCACTTTCACTTTTCACTTTCATGCATTGGAGAAGGAAATGGCAACCCCCTCCAGTGTTCTTGCCTGGAGAATCCCAGGGACAGGGGAGCCTGGTGGGCCGCCGTCTATGGAGTCGCACAGAGTCGGACACGACTGAAGCGACTTAGCAGCAGCAGCAGTATCTTCTTTCAGCACTTTGAAGGCATCATTCAGTGGTTTTGAGCTTTCACTGCCACTTTATCGCTGCTCCTTTGAAGGTACTCTTTCTTTTTCCTTATTACTTTTAGTAGTTTTTCTTCATATTTGATCCTTACCAGTCTTACTATTTTGTTCCAAGTTGTGAAACTCTTATTTATCCTGATTGGGCTTCATGGGGCTTCTTAAATCTGTGTGTGAGTATTTTTCCACAGTTGTGGCTAACTCTCATATTAATTTTGCTTCATCTTATTTCTCTTCTCCTTTTGGATTTCCAATTATGTGCATCTTCTTTGATTTGTACTCTTTCTTCTATATTTTCATCCCTTTTCTTCTGTTCTTTATCCTGGACATTTTCCTCTAAAATATCTTCCAGTTCATTAATTTTCTCTTTGACTCTTGAAATCAGCTGTTAGATTTGGCCATTAAGTTCTTAATTTCAGCTACTGTATTTTTCATTTCTAGAGTTTTTATTTGGTAATTTTCATAGTTTTCAGTCTTCTGCCAAAATTCTCCTTTTTGTCCTTTGTATTTTGAGCATTTTAAAGAGTTAAGGTGCATCCACCAATGTTAACATCTAGAATTTCCATTGGATATTTTTATTATTGTTGCCTTGTCTCCCAGCTCAGTTCAGTTGCTCAGTCATGTCCAACTCTTTGTTACGCCATGTACTGCAGCGTGCCAGGCTTCCCTGTCCATCACCACCTCCTGGAGTTTACTCAAACTCAAGTCCATTGACTTGGTGATGCCATCCAATCATCTCATCCTCTGTTGTCCCTTTCTCCTCTCACCTTCAATCTTTCCCAGCATCAAGATCTTCAAATGAGTCAGTTCTTCACATCAGGTGGCCAAAGTATTGGAGTTTCAGCTTCAGCCTCAGTCCTTCCAATGAATATTCAGGACTGATTTCCTTTAGGATGGACTGGTTGGCTCTCCTTACAGTCCAAGGTACTCTCAAGAGTCTTCTCCAATACCACAGTTCAAAGTATCAATTCTTTGGCACTCAGCTTTCTTTATAGTCCAATTCTCACATCCATACATGACCACTGGAAAAACCATAGCTCTGACTAGATGGACCTTTGTTAGCAAAGTAATGTCTCTGTTTTTGAATATGCTGTCTAGGTTGGTCATAATGTTTCTTCCAAGGAGTAAGCATCTTTTAATTTCATGGCTGCAATCACCATCTGCAGTGATTTTGGAGCCCCCCAAAAATGAAGTTTGTCACTGTTTCCACTGTTTGCTTATTTATTTGCCATAATGGATCCAGATGCCATGATCTTAGTTTTCTGAATGTTGAGTTTTAAGCCAACTCTTCACTCTCCTATTTTACTTTCATCAAGAGGCTCATTAGTTCTTCACTTTCTGCCATAAGGGTGGTGTCATCTGCATTTCTGAGGTTATTGATATTTCTCCTAGCAGTCTTGATTCCAGCTTGTGCTTCATTTCAGTCCAGCATTTCTTATGATGTCCTCTGCATATAAGTTAAATAAGCAGGGTGGCAATATACAGCCTTGGCATACTCCTTTTCCTATAAGGAACCAGTCTCTTGTTCCATGTCCAGTTCTACCTATTGCTTCTTGACCTACACACAGATTTCTCAGGAGGTAGGTAAGGCGGTCTGGTATTCCCATCTCTTGAGGAATTTTCCACAGTTTGTTGTGATCCACACAGTCAAAGGATTTGGGATAGTCAATAAAGCAGAAATAGATGTTTTTCTGGAACTCTCTTGCTTTTTCAATGATCCAATGGATGTTGGCAATGTGATCTGTGGTTCCTCTGCCTTTTCTAAATCCAGCTTGAATATCTGGAAGTTCACGGATCACATACTGTTGAAGCCTGGCTTGGAGGATTTTTAGCATTACTTTGCTAGCGTGTGAGATGAGTGCAATTGTGCAGGAGTTTGAGCATTCTTTGGCCTTGTCTTTCTTTGGGATTGGAATGGAAACTGACCTCATGTGACTGGTTATTTTATACTATGTGACAAGCTTTTTATTTGCTAACATAGTTTGTAGAAATAAATTGTCTAGGGTAATATTATTTTCCTCTAGAGAAGTTTTTTTTTAATATTTATTTATTTTATTTGGCTGCACCAACTCTTAATTGTAACATGTGAGATCTTTGATCTTCACTGTGGCATGCAGGATTTTCTATTTTATTAGTTGCGGCATCTGGGATCTAGTTCTTTGACCAGGGATCGAACCTGAGGGCCCCACATTAGAAGCGTGGAATCCTAGCCGTTGGACCTCCAGGGACGCCCTTGCACTGTGCATTTAATGGTTTTTGGTGGGCAGGGGAGATGGACCCACAGTGAAATGTACTACTAATGGTCAGATACTTCATGGTTCCAGAAATATTAACATGGGAAACTATTTTAATATGTCATTTAGTAAATGTTTCAAATAAGCATGTTTACTGTATAAAGAAATATCATCTAAGCAAGGTAGAGATCCACTATGTAATATGTTTTAACACGTTCCAGCAAACCCAGAGAAGATAAACCTTTCCAATGACTCCGTTTCTATTTGTGATGCCTAGGAGACCTATGGCACCCCACTCCAGCACTCTTGCCTGGAAAATCCCATGGAGGAGCCTGATAGGCTGCAGTCCATGGCGTCGCTGAGTCGGACACGACTGAGTGACTTCACTTTCACTTTTCACTTTCATATGTCGGAGAAGGAAATGGCAACCCCCTCCAGTGTTCTTGCCTGGAGAATCCCAGGGACGGGGGAGCCTGGTGGGCTGCCGTCTATGGGGTCACACAGAGTCGGACACGACTGAAGCGACTTAGCAGCAGCAGCAGGAGACCTAAGCCTGGCTCCAAGCTGGCTCTTTAGAATCTCTGAATACCTTGACTATCTGATTCGATGATAGTAACAGAGTTATTCAAAATATCCATGCTTAACTGCATTAGGGAAACATGTATTATCACTGGTCACATTTTGTTGATTTAGGCCGTTGGAAGTAAAATGCGAGGAGAGAGAGTCACAATTTCAGACTCACTGAAAAGCTCTGGAGGAAGTTTCCTTTTTTCTCTTTATTCAGTTGCTGCTTCACCTTTAGGGATGTGAATCAGCAGGGTTGTGTATGTTTTCTGTGGCTATTTCCCAGCCAGACATCTTCAGGGTCAAGTAGTTCTTGGAGCCCATTTGTCCTCTCACATTCCTGTGGCCTGAAGGAAAAGGTGGAATGGCTGCTGCCCTCTCTGTTTATGACTAATAAACAGGGCAGTTAGCAGCACTGATGGGATGTTTTCTCCTAGTCAGCCGCAGACTTATTTCTGCACAAGGATTCCAAGGGTCAGGAATTCAGATAGGGCACGATGGGAAAGGCTTGTCTCTGCTATACAATGTCTGAGGCTGAGCTGGGCTGGCTCACTCAATCGCAGGGGGGTGGACTCACCCAGAGGCAGTTAATGCTCGTTAGTGGTTGGGAAATCAGTTGGGGCTCTTGGCGAGAGTACATACACAGGGCATTTCCATGTGGCCTGGGCTTCCTAGGACTTCTCAGTGGTAGCATCTCAAAAGTAAGTGTCCCCAGAAACCAGAAAGTGGCTTTTTCCAACCTAGCCTCAGAGTATTACTCCCACAGTGTTCTACTGGTCGAGGCATTTCTATGCTGTCCCTCATTCCAAGGTGGAGGACACTGGGATTCCCTGGCAGTCCAGTGGTTAAGACCCCGTGCTTCTCCTGCAGGAGGCAAGGGTTTGATCCCTGGGTGAGGAATGAAGATCCCGCAGGTCACACGGTGAGGCCAAAAACATAAGGAGTGATATAAAAACAAACAAAATACAAAGGGAAGGGACACTGACCCCACTTCGCAATGGGAGTGACGTGAAAGAATTTGTAATTATATTTTAAAACCTCCATGCCGTGTTCCTCTTTTCTCACGGATGCAGATGAACATCCACAGAGAAAAAGAGACAAAAAACATATGTCAAACAGTTAAGGGTCATTAACTCTGAGATAGGGAAGAAGAGAGAAGCTCATTTTGTGCTTTTATGTATGAATTATCTGAAATTCTTTTGAGCATGTATTATTTTTGTAACCTGAAAGGCAATTCAAAATAACAAAGCAAGGGGGAAAAGACTGCAACAGAACTCCAGAGATATGTTTTATATGAGAACTCAAAGCAAAAAAATAAACTGCCAGCCCAGCCCACTGCACTCTGTCTATCCTGGTGCCTCAATAGAACAATTATTGAGCCACCAAATCAGCCCTGATGGGGCAGTGGGATGAGTTGGAAGGAGAGTGTCCCCAGCTGGCCTGACTTACCCTAGGGTGCCGTCCGCCAGCCAGCCCGTGGTGCACACCGCTAAGGCGCAGTCCTGGACCACCCTCCGCAGCTCATCTGCAGACACCAGGTGAGCGCCTCTGCTCCTGCAGGAAAGCCGCGCGGCCTCCAGTGCCAGGCCCTGAGAGCCGTTCTGAGACTCCAGCACGAAGAGCTTCCCTGTATGAGGACAAGTACGGACACAGGCTGATTCCAAGGGAATTTAACCTCAGCAGACACCCCCGGGGAAACACCGGTCAGGACTGTAGTCTCTCCCACTTGCCTAGACTGAAGCACAGAACTACCACAATGCACGCATCCCTGGGACCAAGTGATGACAATTACAATTTTTTACTCTTAAAAAAAAATGAAGTGCGCTGGCGTGTTTATCTGGATAAGTCCTTTAAATCTTCCATTTAAAAAGATGCTTAGAGGCATTATTTACAATTCTTGGCAATTTCCTTGCCAAGACAAGGAAACATCCTAACTGTATATCAGTAGATGAATGGCTAGAGAGATATACACAATGGAATGCTATTCATCCATAAAAAAGAACGAAATTTTGCCATTTGCAGCAACATGGGTGGACTCCGAATGCATTATGCTAAGGGAAACATGTCAGACAAAGACAATATTACTGTACAATATCACTTAAATGTGGCATCTAAAAAAATACAACAAACTCGTGAATATAACAACAAAGAAGCACACTCACAGATACAGAGAACAAAGCAGTGGGGGGGATTAAAGGGGGAGGGGAGATGCGGGGCTGGGGGAGGCACAAACCACTGAGTGTCAGACAGGCTCAAGCATGTGTTGCACAACACAGGGAGCATAGCCAGTATTTTGTAATACTTGTAAATGCAAGACCAGGGACTGCAGCACTCCAGGCTTCTTGTCCATCACCAACTCCCGGAGTTTGCTCAAACTCACGTCCATCCAGTCAGTGATGCCACTCAATCATCTCATCCTCTGTCATCCCCTTCTCCTCCCACCTTCAATATTTCCCAGCATCAGAGTCTTTTCCAATGAGTCAGTTCTTCACATCAGGTGGCCAAAGTATTGGAGTTTCACCTTCAGCATCAGTCCTTCCAATGAACACTCAAGACTGATCACCTTTAGGATGGACTGATTGAATCTCCTTGCAGTCCAAGGGACTCTTAAGAGTCTTCTCCAACACCACAGTTCAAAAGCATAAATTCTTCAGCGCTCAGCTTTCTTTATAGTCCAGCTCTCACATCCATACGTGACTACTGGAAAAACCATAGCTTTGACTAGATGGATCTTTGTCAGCATAGTAACGTCCCTGCTTTTTAATATGCTGTCTAGGTTGGTCATAGTGTTTCTTCCAAAGAGCAAGCATCTTTTAATTTCATGGCTGCAGTCACCATCTTCAGTGAT
This sequence comes from Madoqua kirkii, assembly GCA_006408675.1. NCBI lineage: Eukaryota > Metazoa > Chordata > Mammalia > Artiodactyla > Bovidae > Madoqua > Madoqua kirkii. The sequence goes on from SJYC01120109.1 coordinate 84,632, forward strand.
TTTGGAGCCCAAGGAAATAAAGTCTCTCACTGTTTCCCCAAATGCCATGATCTTAATTTTTTGAATGTTGAGTTTTAAGCCAACTTTTTCACTTTCCTCTTTCACTTTCATCAAGAAGCCATTTAGTTCTTATTCACTTTCTGCCATAATGGTAGTGTCTTCTGCATATCTGAGGTTATTGATATTTCTCCCTGCAATCTTGATTCCAGCTTGTGCTTCATCCATCCCGGCATTTTGCATGGTGTACTCTGCATATAAGTGAAATAAGCAGGGTAACAATATACAGCCTTGACATTCTCCTTTTCCAATTTGGAACCAGCCTGTTGTTCCATATCTGGTTCTAACTGTTGCTTCTTGACCTGCATACAGATTTCTCAGGAGGCAGGTCAGGTGGTCTGGTATTCATCTCTTGAAGAATTTTCCACGGTTTGTTGTGATCCACACAGTTAAAGGCTTTGGTGTAGTCAATAAAGCAGAAGTAGATGTTTTTATGGAACTTTCTTGTTTTTTCTATGATCCAATGGATGTTGACAATTTGATTTCTGCTTCCTCTGCATTTTCTAAATCCAACTTGAAGACCTGGACGTTCTCGGTTCATGTACTGCTGAAGCCTTACTTGGAGGATTTTGAGGATTACTTTGCTACCATGTGAGATGAGTGCAATATGTGCAGGAGTTTGAACATTCTTTGGCATCGCCATTCTTTGGGATTGGAATGAAAACTGACCTCTTCCAATCCTGTGGCCACTGCAGAGTTATCTTTGCTGGTATGCTGAGTGCAGCACTTTAACAGCATCATATTTTAGGATTTGAAATAGCTCAGCTGAAATTCCATCACCTTCAGTAGCTATGTTTGTAGTAGTGCTTCCTAAGGTCCACTTGATTTCACATTCCAGGATGTCTGGACAAAATGTTTCTGACAAAACATGGTCTACTGGAGAAGGGAATGCAAACCATTTCAGTATCATTGCCTTGAGGACCCCATGAACATATGGAGAGGCAAAAAGATACGACACTGAAGGATGAACTCCCCAGGTCAGTAGGTGCCCAGTATGCTACTGGAGAAGAGTGTAGAACTAACTCCAGAAAGAATGAAGAGACACAGCCAAAGCAAAAACAATGCCCAGTTGTGGCTGTGACTGGTGATGGAAGTAAAGTTCAATGCTGTAAAGAATAATACTGCACAGGAACCTGAAAAGTTTAGTCCATGAATCAAGGTAAATTGGAAGTGGTCACACAGGAGATGGCAAGAGTGAACATTGACATCTTAGGAATCAGTGAACTAAAATGGACTGGAATGGGTAAATTTAACCCAGATGACCATTATATATACTACTGTGGGCAAGAATCCCTTAGAAGAAATGAAGTAGCTCTCATAGTCAACAGAAGAGTCTGAAATGCAATACTTGGCTTCAATCTCAAAAACAACAGAATGATCTCTGTTCGCTTCCAAGGCAAACCATTCAGTATCATGGTAATCCAAGTCTATGCCCCAACCAGTAATGCTGAAGAAACTGAAGTTGAATGGTTCTATGAAGACCTTCATAACCTTCTAGAACTAACACCCCCCAAAAAGATGTCCTTTTCATTATAGGGGACTAGAATGCAAAAGTAGGAAGTTTTGAGATACCTGGAGTAACAGGCAAGTTTGGCCTTGGAGTACAGAATGAAGCTGGACAAAGGCTAATAGAGTTTTGCCAAGAGAATGCACTGGTCATAGCAAAAAATCTTCCAACAACACAAGAGAAGACTCTATACATGGACATCACTAGATGGTCAATACCAAAATCAGATTGATTATATTCTTTGCAGCCAAAGATGAAAAAGCTCTACACAGTCAGCAAAAACAAGGCTAGGAGCTGACTGTGGCTCAGATCATGAACTCCTTATTGCCAAAATCAGACTTAAATTGAAGAAAGTAGGGGAAATCAGTGGATCATTCAGGTATGACCTTAATTAAATCCCTTATGATTATACAGTGGAAGTGACAGATTCAAGGGACTGGATCTGATAGAGTGCTTGAAGAACTATGGACAGAGATTCGTGTTTGTACAGGAGGCAGTGATCAAGACCATCCCCAAGGAAAAAGAAAAGAAATGCAAAAAAAGCAAAATGGTTGTCTGAAGAGGTCTTACAAATAGCTGAGAAAAGAAGAGAAGCTAAAGGCAAAGAAGAAAAGGAAAGATATACTCATCTGAATGCAGAGTTCCAAAGAATAGCAAGGAGAGATAACAAAGCCTTCCTCAGTGATCAGTGCAGAGAAATACAGGAAAACAAAAGGATGGGAAAGACTAGAGATCTCTCAAGGAAATCAGAGATACCAAGGGAATATTTCATGCAAAGATGAGCTCAAAGGACAGAAATGGTATGGACCTAACAGAAGCAAAAGATATTAAGAAGAGGTGGCAAGAATACACAGAAGACTATACAAAAAGATCTTCACAAGCCAGATAACCATGATGGTGTGATCACTCACCTGTAAATGGAAAGTAACCTTCAAAATTGTATAAAAATCAAAATACTGAATAAAAATAAATAAAAAGGCATTTTACAAACAGCGTATGCTAAGGCTCAGCACCCTAGATTCCCCTAGGTGGGGTCACTTGGTGTCCAAGGCCCTGATTCAGCCTCAGCTCTGCCTTCCTCTGCTGCCCTGCCCTGGAGTGTGACCTCACACCCAGCAGGTTGCTTGCCTGCTATCTCAGGACATCGTCACTTCCCACGATGAGTGTGCTTGTGTTTGCTGCATTTCTCCCCACCGGCCAAGAGAGCAGTAGCCTCATCTCTTGCACCCTGGCTGCCGGCACTACATCAGTCTATGTGCAAGAAGCCTCAGGAAACACAGGGAGATGGGTAGAATAGGACGTGAGCTCAGGGCGAGGTGAAAGCTGAGTCTAAAAGCAAAGGACCGCTTTAGGCAAGAAAACCATGGAGCAGGAGGGAGTGCTGGGGCCCCCAGCAACCTCTTGAGGGGACCAAGTCGGGACCCTGTCAAAGCTAAGGTAAAGGCAAGGAGAAAAAGCCCACCTAAAATGTCACAATTCACTTCTGTCAGCAAAATTACCATAAATTATTGATGTTGATCAAATAAGAAACTTAGCTGTCGTCTACTGCAAAATCATTACCACAAACACAGTAATCTTCCCAGCTTTGGAGGCAAAAGCTGTAATAAAAGAAATGCAATGACTTCTTACAGTAAACATACCTGTAGGTGACTGGAGTTCCCCTCAGACATGGTACCAGTGTGCGGAAAACAACCTGAATAACTATATTAATCCTTTGCAGTCCTACCTGAAGAAGCAAGCATGCACCCTCAAGACACTTTTGTATCAATAGCATTTGTGTATCTGGAAAAAAAGGGCTATGAAATTAGACACAGGTTTTGAGGTCAAACCCCGGAGATAAAAGTGAAAGCCACGGGTTTACATGATGCAAGAAATCTGATAGAACTCTCTTCCCTGCTCCAGTACGGCTACACGAACACGTGAATCTGAGAGTCTGAGACGTTAAACCCTCAAGATGAAAGAGTGGACAAGGGGAAACTATACCCCCTCCCCTCATTCTGAAGACTGCTGGAGGAGTCATCTTGGTGCAAGGAACTTATTTACAAAACAAAAATAGACTCACAGACACAGAAAACAAACCTATATGGTTGCCAAAAAGGATGCCCTCATCCTTTTGGAGGGAGGAGACAAATTAGGAGTTTGGGATTAATATATATGCACTACTATATATACAACAGATTAACAACAAAGACCTACTATGTAACACAGGGAGCTATATTCAATATAGTGTAATAACCTATAATAGAAAAAACTATTAAAAAGTGAATCACTTTGCTCTATACCTGAAACTAATACAACACTGTAAATTAACTATACTTCAATTTAAAAAATGGTTAGAATATAAAAACTAAAAAATAGAATCGCAGAGAGCAACACCTCCCAACTTGATCTAGAAGGCCACCATTGCCCTAGTGCCAAACCCAGACAAAAGACACAAGAAAAGAAAATTATAGGTCATTATCTCTCATAAATATAGACACAAAAATCCTCAACAAAAATGCCAGCAAACCAAGTCCAGCAGAATTTAAAAAAAAAAAGAATTATACACTTTGACTATTTGAGATGTATCCCGTGAAGGTTGACTTATACCCCCAAATCAATTAATGTAATACAATTTGTCAGTAGAATAAAGGACAAAAACTACATGATCACCTCAATAGATACAGAAAGGCACTTGACAAAATTCAATACCTTTTCAACAAACTGGGAATGAAGAGGAATTTCTGCAACCTGATGAAAGCATCTACAAAAATCCCATCTACAAAGATCCCAAGTGTAATCCCAAGTGACGTTACACTTGATGGTGAAATGCTGAATGCCTTCTGCCACGATCCCTGTCAACAGGATAATCCACTCTTGCCACGTCTATTCAACATTGTACTGGCAGTTCTCTCCAAGGCAATTAGGCAAGAAAATGAAATAAAAGCATCCAGACTGGAAAAAAGAAAAATATATCTGCAAACGACATAATCTTGGAGTGCAGAAAATCCTAAGGAATCCACTAAGAAACTACTAGAACTAGTTCAGTATTTATACTTCAGTGAATATGTGGAGAAACTAAAGTAGGTCATCTTGCTATCCCATGGGTGGAGGAGCCTGGTGGGCTGCAGTCCATGGAGTCGCTAAGTTGGACATGACTGAGCAATTTCACTTTCACCTTTCACTTTCATGCATTGGAGAAGGAAATGGCAACCCACTCCAGTGTTCTTGCCTGGAGAATCCCAGGGACGGGGGAGCCTGGTGGGCTGCTGTCTATGGGGTTGCACAGAGTCGGACACGACTGCAGCGACTTAGCGATAGGATTCCATTTACACACATCGTTTCACAGACCATCTTGACATGATGACTCACATCTTTCTCTTCAGTCCAGACCCTTTCTGTTCACCCCAGCCTTCTCTCCACCTCCAGCCTCTCTCACCTGGACATGTGAAATACCATCCTGTATGGTCTCTCCACATCCAGTCTTGCCCTGGTCCTGTCCATTCTTCCTACCCTCAGGATGAGCTTCTAAAAATGCAAACCAGATCAGTCACTCTACTATAGGAAGCCATTCCTGGTTTCCTTTTCGTTTGCGGATTGAAACAAAACTTGGCCCCTTGTCAGTTCTCCTAGCATCATCTCAAACTACTTCCACCTTGGACTCTGGACTCCAGAACTCCGTTTCTTATCACATTTTCTCTGTGACTCACAGTTTCTTTGTACATCATTTTCTATTCAGATCCCTTTTCTTCCCCCCTTTGCCTGGTCAGTTCTTGCTCATCTTTCAGAGCCTCCTACACCAAATGAAAAAACCTCCTAATACATCTGTTATAGTACTTCTGTCTTTTAATCTTATCAGAACTGGAATTTCACATTTTGTTCACATAATTATTTGCTTAATGAGTCTCTTCCCCCCACTGGATTTTTTTTCTTTTGCTGGGCCACGGCTTAGCTGAAGCATATGGAATCTTTCAGCGGCAGCACAAGGGATCTTTAGTTGCACCACATGGGATCTAGTTCCCTGACGAGGGATTGAACCTGGGACCCTGCAATGGAAGCACAGAGTCTTAGCCACCAGGGAAGTCCCTCCCCTGTTGGATTTTAAGCTCCCTGATAACAAGGACCTTTTCTCCTTGCCATTCTATCCTCAACAGCAAGGGTAGTAACCTAGCATAAGGTAGACACTCAAATTACTTGTTGAATGAATGATCTTTTCCTGCAATCATTACCCAAACACAGTTAATTTGCATCCAGTTAATGGGAAGATTTTTTTCAGTTTCAAAATTATTTTAAAATTACAGTAGCAAGTCTCTTTTATGTATAAGATACATATCTAATTAGTCCAATGGAAAACTGAATGTTTGCCATTTGAGTTTGACTTATTTTTTAATAGGTCTATGGAATTTTTAATAACACCAAATTCTCTCTTCAAATGTCCTAACACATCAGGTTAGCTGCACATTTCATCTTCCTCCTTTCATCACTGTAGAACACAAATCCCTAAGTGTGAAAAGTGGTGGTAGTTAAGCATATATTTAGTAAAGAAAAGATTCCTTTCATAAATAGATTCTAATTTCTTCAATGGCTCTGTTATAAAGTTGGAGCTCAGCAATTGGAGTTTCTTGAAAGCAAAGGTACCTATAGTTCGCCATCGGGGAAGAAGGGAGAAGAAAAGGAGAAAAGGGAGAAATGGAGGTGCTTCTGGCAAATGTTAACAAGAAAAGGTTAGGGAAGGACAGAGGAGCCTGGTGTGCTTCAGTCCACGGGGTGGCAGCGAGTCGGACACAGCTTAGCAACTGAACAACAGCCAGGCTTGGTGCTTTCTCCTTGTCTGATGATATTTCTGTCTTAAATTTTCTATGATCCAAATCAAGCCATATCCATATCCATCTGGCTCCATGTCCATCTGGCATTGCACTTAAGCACTTATAATGGGGTGAAATGAAAGTCTCATGAACTGCAGGTTATTTCTTTAAAAGGAAATAAAATGGGTGCAATAGTATACATTGTTCACAGCTTAGTACTAGCTCCAATTTACTCCAGTTGCTTTCTTTAAAATCAGCTTAATTCTTCATGACTCAATGTCAGGCCAAAAACTACTACAGCAAAGAACTAAGAGTGGCTTGGCTGCTTATAGGGATGGGATTTCTTTTGAGGTGATGAAAATACTCAGAAATTAGAGAGTAGTGATGGTTGTAAAACAAAATGACTATATTAAAAAACACTTGAATTGTGCATTTTAAAATGGTAAATTGTACATGGATTTTATCTTAATTAAAAATTAACAGTGTTCACTAGAAGCTTTCAAAGTTAACAGTGTTTTTTTTCCTCACACACTCTCTCTGAGGATATGGAGAACTAAGACTCTGACCTCAGTTATGAGCAAAGAGTCCTACAATCTGGCGCTTACGACAAAACTTCTAAGATAATACCTGGAGGTTTTCCTCTGGCTTTCTCCTTTCCCTAACTTTCTCCTTTCCACTGTACTTTTTTGTCAGTTCTTCTCCTTTCACCCAATATTGTTTGCTCAATAGTGATGACATTTTAAGATACACAAAGCATCCTGAATCAGCCAAGGGTTGTTTTTTTTTTTTTTACTTCATCAACCTAACTTGTCCCAAGCTTGATTTACTAAACACCCCTCATGGATGTGAGAACTCATGGCTTCTTTTTCATCATATCCTTCAGCACAAATCAACAGGGATTTCGTTCCAAAATCAAAAGACAGCTAAATTAGCTTTTTTAAACTGAACTGATCTAAGGTTGTGATTCTGCTAATTTAAAAGAAGCACTGAAAGCTGAATTCAGGTTCAACAAACGAACAAAAAGATGGATCACTTCTCAAAAATCTGCAATAATCTCGTTCTTACCTATTTCTCCAGCTTCTTGTGGAAGGACCGCCTCACCTTGAACTTTGCACTCTAACCACTCTATCATTTATCCCATTTCCCCTGCCACTCACAGGGCCTTTGCACGTGCCATCGTCTCTCCCCGGTATATTCTCTCTCTTTCGCCTAGCTGATTTCCTCTCATCTTTCAGCTCTCCCTGGACCAAGCCAAAACTACGAGGGAGTCTTGTAATCACCGGCGGTGCAATTAGGAGCACATTTAATAGACGTGGGAAATCGTTATCTCTGCAGCAGAGGTTCCAGGCACCCTAGACGTGATGTCATTTTGCAGACTTTTCAAGATCTTGGAAAGCTAGCGGCGGGGCTGTGAGATCAAAGCACAGGCTTTCTCCGGTGCGCGCCCCGCAGGAAGGGGTGGTTGAGGGGCTCCGGGCCGCGTTTCGGCTCGAGGCTACTCGAGGAGCCGGGAGAGGGGACGCAGGGTGGCAGGACGGCAGCTCGCCTCGTTCTCGCCCCAGCTGGCCGAGCTCTGGGCTCGTCCCAGGGTGCAGCCAGGCGAGCTTCGCTTTCCCCACCGAGACCCTGTGAGCCACCCGGGGCCCGCCGCCTCATGGACACTCCACGCACACTCACCATTCGCCGGCGAGGAGAGGCGCGGCAGGCCAAGAAGGAGCAGCGCCGCTGCCCAGAGCCGGGCGCCGGGGCCGGGTCCCTCGGCAGCCATGGTGCGGGCGTCCGTGGGCCCGCAGCTGGAGCGCGGGCTCCGACCGCTGAGATCCCGCTGCCCGCGCCGCTGCCCGGCGCGCGCCCCTCGGCTCCGCGCGCTGCGCTGTGTCCGCGCGTCGCAGGCTTAGCCCCGCGCACGCAGAGAGGGGGAGCGCGGCGGGCCTGGGAGGCTGGGGACGCCGGAGCCGCAGGCGGGGGCCCGAACTCCCGGGGGCCTCGTCCGCGGCGCCGGGGAGGCGGCGGCAGCCCGGCTCCGCCTTCGCGCTGGGCACCTGGAGGTCTCGGTGCCAAAGGAGGCTGCGCCGGACGGACGGCAGGCTCCCGGGGCGCCTCCCGGACGAAGGGGAAGGGCTTGAGGAGGCGGGAGACCGGAGCGCCGGCTTCAGGGAATCCCCGCCTGCCTGGGGACCCGCTGAGAAGGGGGGACGCAGTCTTGAGAGGCCTAGCCCCTGCAGGAGGACCGGGAAAAATCGGATGCCTGACTCTGTCCTCTGCTTCTTGACTTTGCAGCGGAGTCCTCCTGGAGTGGAAGATTTTTTTTTTTTTTTTTTTTTAAGAAAACTAACTGGCCAACTTCATTCCGAGGAGTAACGCACACCGACTAGCGAGACTCCTTTTCCCCTAAAAGGCCTGACAGTCATTCACGTGTGAGTGTAAATGAAGTTACTTAGCTGTTCATCTTCTAACAGCTAGCTGGTAAGCCGAGGAGTGAGAATTCACACGTCTGGGCTGGAGGGGACCTTCTGGCTCCTGGTGATCGCTGAGAACGGTGGGGAGGGGACAGGAGGCGCCCGTAGGAGGAGCTGCGCTTTGCTTGCTTCGAAGAAACTGTGCCTACCACCGTTTTTCAGAATAGTCCATTGGATATTGCTAGCGAATCCGAATGACATTTTCAAGTGTGTCTTTATTCAGGCCCTGTCTTGGCCTGGCCTGATTTGGAGAGATAGCATGCTCTAAAGGTTTAATTGGTACAACTGTTTTAGAGAACTGTTTGGTTATTTCATATAAAGTTAAAATACACCTCCCCAAAGACAGAGAATTCCACTCCTGAGTGTTTATCCAAAAAAAAAAAGTGAATGTCCACAAAAAGATTTATACCCAAATTTCATAGCAGCTTTAGTCACAATAACTAAAAACTGGGAGCAACCCACATGTCATCCATTGATTGAACAGAAAAACAAACTGCATCATGTTTATGCAATAGAATACCTTCATCAGTTAGAGGAAGTAAATATCGATGCACTCAATCACATGGATGAATCTCGAAAATATGATGCATGAAAGAAGATTTAGCAAAAGGGTTCATACTGTACAGGGCACCACGAGGCAGGTCCCTGCATGATCCCATTTTTATATGAAGTTCACAAAGGGGCGGGACTAATCTGTGGTGCAAACAGTGGTGTGGTCGCTTTGAGGAGGTGGGAACATACAGAGCTTCTGAAGAAATGAGAGCATTCTGTATGATGGGGATGGTGGGCACCTGAGCGTATATTCTTTGTCACTAAACTGTATACTTAAACTCTGCGCATTGTGTTACATGAGAGTTGGACTGCGAAGAAGGCTGAGCGCCAAAGAATTGATGCTTTTGAACTGTGGTGTTGGAGAAGACTCTTGAGAGTCCCTTGGACTGCAAGGAGATCCAACCAGTCCATTCTGAAGGAGATCAGCCCTGGGATTTCTTTGGAAGGAATGATGCTAAAGCTGAAACTCCAATACTTTGGCCACCTCATGCGAAGAGTTGACTCATTGGAAAAGACTCTGATGCTGGGAGGGATTGGGGGCAGGAGGAGAAGAGGACGACGGAGGATGAGATGGCTGGATGGCATCACTGACTCAATGGACGTGAGTCTGAGTGAACTCCAGGAGTTTGTATGGATGTGAGAGTTGGACTGTGAAGAAGGCTGAGCGCCAAAGAATTGATGCTTTTGAACTGTGGTGTTGGAGAAGACTCTTGAGAGTCCCTTGGACTGCAAGGAGATCCAACCAGTCCATTCTGAAGGAGATCAGCCCTGGGATTTCTTTGGAAGGAATGATGCTAAAGCTGAAACTCCAATACTTTGGCCACCTCATGCGAAGAGTTGACTCATTGGAAAAGACTCTGATGCTGGGAGGGATTGGGGGCAGGAGGAGAAGAGGACGACGGAGGATGAGATGGCTGGATGGCATCACTGACTCAATGGACGTGAGTCTGAGTGAACTCCAGGAGTTGGTGATGGACAGGGAGGCCTGGCGTGCTGCGATTCATGGGGTCGCAAAGAGTCGGACACGACTGAGCGACTGAACTGAACTGAACAACTATTTCAAAAATAATGAGTTCAGTTCTTGCCTTGAAAAAATAAGTATGTTTAACAGAAGAGAGTTTAATGAAAGGACCACAGACAGAGATGTGGGCAGGGTTGAGAGAACCAGTAAGGGATGTTAAAGCTCTTGGGATTGTCAACAGCCGGAAGGGGTACCACCTTGAGGTCTGAAGGTTTTAGCGGAGGTGGAGGTGTTATCAAAACCCCGCAGGAACATGGTCATGAAAGGAGAGATTAACCACAGATGGAGGAACATAATCGTTGCCAGTGGTCTGGTAGGGAGAGAGTGGGGAAGAAATACCCCAATCTCTCTCTCCTACCCTTCAAATTCCCCCTGATGCCCCCTGGTGGCTGAACCGTTTGATAGCTGAAAGGCAAGGGAGCATTGGTGCCACCGTCTCAGCAGTCATCCTCCCAGGTAATCCTGCCTGCAGAGTCAGGCAGAGTGGGTGGGTGCAGAGTGGATCCAGAGAGGTAATTGGAAATCAACCAGCACAGCCCATCTATTTTTCCCTTTCATTTGCATGAACATAATTGGGAACAAAACAAGGGAAACACAAAGTTCTATCAGTTTCTACATGATCTGGGAATATGTCCATTCAATCAGACTTTCACTCGGAGCTAAACAATATTAACCACCATCACTGATTATTTACACATTAGTGCTGCCTCACATACAGAGACAAAAGTAAACGCTTATCATTAAATGTAGATAGTACAGTCCTCGATTCCACAACTGGCCAAGAGGTGTCATTTGATAATCACTGCAATATTGCCCTTCTGCCCTCTGAGCCTCTTGGCCAAGGTGATTTTTTTTAACTGGTGGGAGAGATCCAAACCTTCATTCCTGCTGAGGACCCACCTTTATTAGTTTGCCATGGTTTCTCACTGACTGTTGCTATTGGACAGATTCCTGGGATCTGGACATAGTCATCCATTCCCCCATCAGGTAGCAGCAACCCCTTGGTAATCGGGACCAGTCACTAGTCAGTAGAGGGACCTCATCTGTCTGTTGGAGAGCAATTTGAGTTTCCAATTTACTGGCACACGCCTGTGTGTTCCTCATGGAAATCTATCTCCCTTGCCTACCCAGCCCTTGTAATTCACCAGTCTAAAGGTTGTGGGCTGATTGCAGCATTTTGATAGGTGATTTATCATATGCAATAGAAGGGAGGTCATTCCTACTTCCACTCCTTGGTTCTTAGTGTGCCCTGTCTATAAGAGAAATGACACCATGCACTGGCGACTGGTTTAAGGCATATACTGTATCCTGGGCTAGCGCCCTTAACACTCTAGAGTGCCCGCTCAGCTAGTACCCTGTGACCTTACCTTTTGATCAAGCCATCTCTTTCTGAGTGAGGCGCATAGAGTGGGACTCAAGAACCTGACTCCATCCCCTGCTGCCCTTGTGGCAGAATCAGCTTCTTGGTTATAGAGGATGTACTGTGCGATTCCACGGCCATCAGTGAGGCATTCTGAGTTGACGATATGATGCCAGAAGAAGCAAGGCAGGCAAAGAAGACAAAATTGTCTCGAGATTAAGGATCTGTTCCAATGAGGACAAATATTAATAACTATAACCGCTGTGAGAAAAGGGATCCAGTATAAGCTTTTCTCCCACATAACCAACAAGAGGGGCCAGCGAGGGAATCAATGCTACGTGGGGACTCACTGTCGCCTCTGCCTGTTGGACACTGAGCAGCGATGGTAACCAGGTCAAATCTAAGGAAGAAGAGAAGCTTGTGTTATTGTGCTCTTGGCTGGGTTCCGTCTCTGCTGCCGTGGCCCCGACATGCATGGTTGTGTTACACAAACACAGATATGGCTGGAGACAGAGGCAGCTGAGAACCGGAGAAGAAGTTCAGTGCTCCAAGGCGCGCACTGGACTACCAGGGGCACCCTCCCCACTGGATGTCTCTGGGGGCCATAGGCTATGTACACACGTCCAGGCTGTTCATTTCAAGAGGTCTGTGCTGACATCTTTTGCCAGTTTTTCAGCGTTGAACTTTTCAGTTTTCTGACTAGCTGTCTTAGGCATTATGCATAAACCGGTGCAGATCCATGGATAAGGCCATCTCTCCTTTCATGTAAACTAAAGTCCTGCACATTGGGAGAATTTTCTTTTGCTACTGTGTGGTAAAATACACATAACATGAAACTTACCACTATAATCATTTTTAAGTGTACGATTCTGTGGCATTAAATACCTTCACATGGTTGTGTAGCCATCACTCCTATTCATCTCCAGAACTCTTTCATTGCCCCCAGCTGAAGCTTTGTACCCTTTAAACAGTAAACCCTGTTCCTCTGCTCCCTACCCCCAGCTCCTGCCCACGGCTGTTCTACCTTCTGTCTCTGTGAATTTGACTATTCTAGGAGCCTCACGTAACTGGAATCATACAATCTTTGTCCTTTCATGTTACTACTGTTTTTATTTCTTCACCAGAGTAGAGAAGACTACTGCCACACCATGGACGCTCAAGAGTAGGGCAAGCCCCGATTTTCCCCTGTGAGTCCATAGATGTGGGTTGAGGTAGAGATAGCAAAGCAGCAGAAGCAAGTGCCCTGGGAACCCGAGCCACCTGCTCAAGTAAGTTATTTGGTCCTTCCAGGCCTGCCCTTGTACACACTATTTCCACTGAACAGTGGAACTCTGCATCTAATTCAAAATGCCTCATTCATGAGACCAGCTGAAGTCTCACACTCAAGTGGTCAACCAGTCCAGGCCAAAAAGAAAAAAAAAATGATGTCCGGTTAATTTACAATGCTGTGTTACCTTCAAGTGTACAGTAAAGAGATTCAGTTATATTGTTGCTCAGTGCTAGGCTGTGTCTGAGTGTTTGCGACCCCATGGACTGCAGCACGGCAGGCTCCCCTGTCCTTCACTATCTTTCTGGATTTTGCTCAAAACCACTGAGCTGGTGATGCTGTCTACCTGTCTCATCCTCTGCGGCTCTCTTCTTTTGCCTTCAATCTCTGCTAACATCAGGGTCGTTTCTAATGAGTCGGCTCTTTGCATCAGGTGACCAAAGTACTGGAGCTTCAGCTTTAGCATCAACCCTTCCAATGAATACTTAGGGTTAATTTCCTTTAGGATTGACTGTTGTGATCTCCTTGGTGTCTAAGGGACTCTCAAGAGTCTTCTGCAGCATCACTATTTGAAACAATTCTTTGGTGCTCAGCCTTCTTTATGGTCTAGCTCTCACATCTGTACATGACTATTGGAAAAATCATAGCTTTGACTATATGGACCTTTGTCAGCAAAGTGATGTCTATTCTTTTTAAGACACTGTCTGGGTTTGTCATAGCTTTCCTTCCAAGGAAATTCATGGCTACAGTCACCTAAGTGATTTTGGAGCCCAAGAAAATAAAATCTGTCATTGCTTCCACTTTTTTCCCTTCTATTTGCCATAAAGTGATGAGACCAGATGCCACAATCTGAGTTTTTTGAATGTTGAATTTTTAGCCAGCTCTTTTACTCTTCTCTTTCACTTTCATCAAAAGGCTCTTTAGTTCCTCTTAGCTTTCTGCCATTAGAGTGGTATCATTTGCATATCTGAGGTTATTTCTCCCAGCAATCTTCCAGCTTGTGATTCATCCAGCCTGGCATTTTGCATGATGTACTCTGCATATAAGTTAAATAAGCAGCGTGACAATATACAGCCTTGTCGTACTCCTTTCCCAATTTGAAACCAGTCCGTTGTTCCATGTTCAGTTCTAGCTGTTGCTTCTTGACCCACATACAGGTTTCTCAGGAGACAGGTCAGGTGGTCTGGTATTCTCATCTCTAAGAATTTTCCACAGTTTGTTGTCATCCACATAGTCAAAGGCTTTTACATAATCAATGAAGCAGAAATAGTTGTTTTTCCTGAACTCCTTTGCTTTATGATGCAATGAATGTTGGCAGTTTGATCTCTGGTTCCTCTGCTTTTTTTAAACCCAGCTTGAACACCTGAAAGTTCTCGGTTTATGTACTGCTGAAGCCTAGCTTGAAGGATTTTGAGCACAACCTTGCTAGCGAGTGAAATGAATGCAACTGTACAGTAGTTAAAACATTCTTTGGCATTGCCCTTCTTTGAGATTGGAATGAAAGCTGAGGTTTTTCCAGTCCTGTGGCCACTGCTGAGTTTTCCAAATATGCTGACATGTTGAGTGCAGCACTTTCACAGCATCATCTTTAGCTCAGCTGGAATTCCATCACCTCCACTAGCTATATTCATAGCAGTGCTTCCTAAGGCCCACTTGACTTCATACTCTAGGGTATCTGGATTTAGTTGAATGATTGCACCATTGTGATTATCTGGGTCATTAAGATCTTTTTTTGTATAGTTCATCTGTGTATTCTTGCCACCTTGTCTTAATTTCTTCTGCTTCTGATAGGTCCTTACTGTTTCTGTCCTTTATCATACACATCTTTGCATGAAATGTTCCCTTGATAGCTCCAGTTTTATTGAAGAGATCTCTAGTCTTTCCCATTCTACTGGTTTTCTCTATTTTTGTGTGTGTTGTTCCTTTAAGAATTCTTTCTTCTCTCTCCTTGCTATTCTCTGGAACTCTGCATTCAGTTGGGTACATCTTTCCTTTGTCCCTTGCCTTTTGCTTCTTTCCTTTTTACAGCTATTTGTAAAGCCTCCTCAGACAACTGCTTTGCCTTCTTGCATTTCTTTTTCTTGGTATGCTTTTGGTCACTGCCTCCTGTACAGTGTTATGAACCTCCATCCATAGTTTTTTTCAGGCACTCTGTCCACCAGATCTAATCCCTTGAATCTGTCTGTCACCTCCACTGTACAGTCATAAGGGATTTGATTTAGGTCATACCTGAATAGCCTAGTGGTTTTCCCTACACTCTTCAGTTTAAGCCTGAATTTGGCAATAAGGAGCTGATGATCTGAGCCCTGGCCAGTTCCAGGTCTTGCTGACAGCACAGAGCTTCTCCAGCTTCTGCTACAAAGAATATAATCAATCTGATTTCAGTATTGACCATTTGGTGGTATTCATGTGTAGAGTCATCTCTTGTGTTGTTGGAAAAGGGTGTTTACTGTGACCAGTGTGTTCTCTTGACAACTGTTAGCTCTTTTCTGCTTCATTTTGTACTCCAAGGCCAAACTTGCCAGTTACTCCAGGTATCTCTTGACTCCCTACTTTTTGCATTCCAGTCTTCTATGATGAAACGGACATCTTTTTCTTGGCGTTAGTTCTAGAAGGTCTTGTAGGTTTTTATGGAACCGGTCGACTTCAGTTACTTTGGCATTGGTGGTTGGGGCATAGACTTGGATTACTGTGATGATGTTTCTTGGAAACGAACTGAGATCATCCGTGGGTCTTCAGGTTGAACCTAAGTACTGCATTTCAGATTCTTCTGTTGACTATGAGGGCTACTCCGTTTCTTCTATGAGATTCTTGCCCACAGTAGTAGCATAATGGTCATCTGAATTAGATTTGCCCATTCTCATCCATTTTAGTTTACCGATTCCTAAGATGTTGATGACGTTCACTCTTGCCATCTACTGCTTGACTATGTCCAGTTTATCTTGATTCGTGGACCTAACATTCCAGGTTTCTATGCAATACTCTTCTTTACAGCATTGGACATTACTTTCGCCACCAGTCACATCCACAACTGAACATCGTTTCTGCTTTGGCCCATCTGTGCCATTCTTTCTGGAGCTGTTAGTAATTACCTTCTGCTCTCCCCCAGTAGCACACTGGACACCTTCTGACCTGGGGGGCTCATCTTCTGCTGTAATATCTCTTTGCCTTTTCTTACTATTCATGGGTTTCTCGAGGCAAGAATACTGGTTGCCATTCTCTTCTCCAGTTATACATGTATATATACATGTGATAATATCTTCACTTATGTGTGTGTGTGTATATATTTTTTTTTCAGATTCTTTTCTGTTACAGGTTATTACAAGATTTTTAATATAGTTCCCTGTGTGCTCCAGTAGGACTTTGTTGTTTATCCATTCTGTATACAGCAGTTTGTATCTGCTAATCCCAAACTGCCAGTCCATCGCTCCTCCCACCCCACAGCCTTTCTCGATGTCTGTGTGTGTGTTTCTGTTTGTAGATAAGTTCACTTGCATCATATGTTAGATTCCACCTCTAATTGATATTATATATTTGTTTTTCTCTTCTTTCTGACTTACTTACCTCATTATGGTCATCTCTAGGTCCATCCATGGTGCTGCAAATGGCATTATTTCATTCTTTTTATGGCTGAGTAGTTCACTTCCATGCATTGGAGAAGGAAATGGCAACCCACTCCAGCATTCTTGCCTGGAGAATCCCAAGGACGGCGAAGCCTGGTGGGCTGCCATCTATGGGGTCGCAGAGTCGGCCACGACAGAAGTGCCTTAGCAGCAGCAGCAGCAGCAGCAGTATTCCATTGCGTATGTATACCACATCTTTTTAAAAATTGTTTTGGCCACATTTTACGGCACGGGAGACCTCCCCCACCAGGAATGAAGCCCATGCCCTTAGCAGTGGAAGCGCAGAGCCTTAGCCTCTGGGCCACCAGGGAAGTGCGCACCACGTCTTCTTCATCCTTTCCTCTGCTGATGGGCTTTCGGGTGGTTTCCCTGTCTTGGCCATTGTGAATCATGCTGCTCTTAACACAGGGGTGCAGGTATCTTTTAAAAAATGTATTTGATTTTCGGCTTCTCTGGGTTTTTGTTGCTGCATGCAGGCTTTCTCTAGTTGCAGCAAGCAGGGGCTACTCTTTGCTGCAGTGTGCAGGCGTCTCATCACTGTGCGTGGCTTCTCCTGCAGAGAACAGGTTCTAGGGCCAACAGGCTTCAGTGTTTGTGCTGCATGGGCTTAATTGCTCTGCAGCATGTGGGATCTTCCCAGGCAAGGAATTGAACCCATGTCCTCTACACTGGCACTTGCATTTTTAATCAGTAGACACCAGGAAAATCCCATATATATATATATTTTTTAATATTTATTTTTATTTACTTATTTGGCTGCACAGGGTCTTAGTTGTGGCCTGTGGGATCTAGTTCCCTAACCAGGGATCAAACCCAGGGCCCTAGCACTGAGAACTTAAAGTCTTAGCCCCTGGACCACCACCTATCTTTGTGACGTAGAATTTTTCCAGGTATATGCCCAGGAGTGGGATTGCCGCATCATGTGCCAACTCTAAAGTTTAGTTTTATGAGGAACCTCCAAGCTCTTTTCCATAGTGGCTGCACCAACTTATGTTCCCACCACCAGTACAGAAGGGTTCCCTTTTCTCTACACCCTCTCCAGCATTTATGATGGTCATTCTAGCTGGTGTGAGGGGTTACCTCATTATAGTTTTGATCTGCGTTTCTCTAGTAACTAGCAATGGGGAGCATCTTTTCATGTGCCTGGTGGCCATCTGTCTGTCTCCTTCAGAGAAATGTCTCTTCAGATCTTCTGCCCGTTTTTTGATTGGGTTGTTGAGTTATGTGAGCTGTGGTTTATTTTGGAAATCAAGCCGTGTTGCATCATTTGCAAATATTTTTCTCCCGGGCAATAGGTTTTCTTTCTGTATTGTTTATGGTTTCCTTTGCTGTATAGCCATTGTATCTTCTTATTCATGAGCTAGTACACGGCTGTCAATTTCTCTCAAGATACAGCCCTGAGATAAGCAGTGAAAATGTGCTGCTATTCCTGCGGCTGAAGGAATGAAAAATGAACCATTTAGTGGCTTAATAACGTAACGGGCGCCAAAGCCCATATTTATTCTAGTAATGACAATATACCTGCAAGAGCAGATGCAATTGGCATCAGCCCCTGATTAGTTTGAAGATATGCTGGCAATATTTTCCAATAATTCCATAATATTTTCCAGCTTTTGCTCTGGCAAACAGGAGAGAAAGATTGAATGACAAAAAGTCCTGGTTTATATCTCCTTTTCACACCTGTTGTCACAGACTGCCATCCAGTTTCATATGTGACCCAGAGTTTTCCTTTTCTAGAGAACTGTTATTAACACTGGAATTAACATAAGCCTCAATGGCAGTCCTCAATTTTGCACTCCTGGCTTCTGTGTGTTTTCGTCTCGTAGTGGTCGAGATGCATGTGTATTTCTCACTTGGAAACATGATTAAACAGGAATGATAAGCAGTGACCCATCCCATTTTGCCTGTCTTTCTCTGAGGCCTTGTAACCAACCTCTCCCTTTCAAGCACAGTACGTGGAATGATCAGCGAGATAAATCAAGTGTGGTCAGACACATGGAGTGAGGGGCAGCTCACTCTTTATGGTCTCTAGTCATGGTGGGAAAAGTGTTCAAAGCCCCGCCAGCCACTCAGTTTACTAGGCATGAGCCCACCATGCCACCAGCAGGTCAGAAGTGTGGGACCTTATAAGTTAGGTTAATATGAAAACTGTGCAGAAAATAGACTGAGGACTCCTGTTTTGGAGCACTGAGTATGTAGTTTAAACACTTTTACTGCCTTCTATGTGCAGGTGTGAACAAGAAACTATAAGTAACTTCTCCAGCTCCTCGTGACCATACCGTGTAGGTCAATGCTATTTATGGGTTATTCCCTTTCTCTGGAGAATAAGTTTTCAGAGAGCAGGGGCTGTGGCTCACTATCTCTGTATCTCAGTGTCTTCACAGCCCTTATCCCAGTGCCTGGCACATAATAAATATTCAACTAATGTCTGATAAAGGAACGAGTCCATACTTTCCATGGTATTGCGGGCACTCTGCTTCCCTCGGCCCACCTGCTCGAATGCAGGCTCATCTTTCCTGATTCAATCCTAGCACCATCTCCTCTGAGAAGTCTTCTTTTGGACTAGGCCGGTCTCCCCACTCACAGACCTCTCTTTTGTGCTCCCAGTGTACCCTGAACATTATCTCAGTAGTCACGGAGTTTTGAATCTTTTGGCTCTGCCGGGTCTTCATTGCTGTGTGCAGGCTTTTCCCGGTTGCAGCGAGTGGGAGCTGCTCTTGGCTGCGGTGCCCAGGCTTCTCATCGCAGTGGCTTCTCTTGCTGCGGAGCGCAGGCTCTAGGTAAGCAGGCTCAGTATCTGTGGCTCGTGAGCTTTAGGGCACAGGCTCAGCAGTGGTGGTGCACAGGCTTAGCTGCTCCACGCACGGGCTTAGCTGCTCTGTGGCCTGTGGGATCATCCTGGACCAGGGATCGAACCTGTGACCCTGCAGTAGCAGGCAAATTTCTTACCACTGAACCACCAGGGAAGCCCATGGCTTTTATTTTTTAGTTGGAGTATAGTTGCTTGACAGTGTGTGTTCATTTCTGCTGTATGGCGAAGTCAATAAGTCACATATATACATATGTCACCTGTTTCTTGCATTTCGTTCCCATGTAGGTTACCTCAGAGCACTGAGTAGAGTTACTTGTGCTGTACAGTTGGTTAAATTTTTTGATTTAATTAATTTATGTATGTGACCATGCCACGTGGCGTGTGGGATCTTGGTTCTTGAATCAGGGATTGAACCTTTGTCCCCTGCAGTGGAAGCACAAAGTCTTGACCACTGGACCACCAGGGAAGTCGATGGATCTTTAATGGAGTGATTGTCCAATAGATCTGTCTCTCCCACTTGTCTAAACACATAACAGACACCATGTGTTTTCTGTGGTTTTATCTCTGACGCCTTGGGAAGTACCTGAGTCACGGTAGGTTCTCAACCTCTGCTCGATGAATTCATCATACACCCAGCTCCATGGGGTTAACTCATCCAAGAAGAGAGCAGACCAAGGGTCTTGGTAATGCTCTCAGTAAAACAATGCATTTGCCAAGGGGCTGCACGAATCTCTTCTTAGTGTCTTCCTTTTTAGGGCTGTGACCAAGTCCACTTATATTCTTCTGTCTCTGATAGCTAGTAGGCATTTAATTAAGCTTCAATGAGCAGAAAGATAAATAAATGAGGCTTAAAAGCAATATACATCAGCCAACGTAGATTTCAGACGTGATGGATCCAAAGCCGTCTTACAAATCATCTGCCTCCAGTCTGAAGACAAGTAACCGAGAAATCACTGCACAATGTAGCATTTACATGCAGGCTGCCTTCAGGGCTGCGGAGGTTGTGGGCTGTGTCCTGAGTAAACACAGGCTGCACTGAAGAGCCATTGTGGGCGCTGGGAGTTCTTTCAAGTTCCTCTGGGGTCTGAACTTGTTTGCAGCTGGAGCCAAGTCCCAACCAAGCCCCCCCACCCCCATTTTCAGCAATTCAATTACTAACTAAAAGGAAATCGTCCAGGGTATAACAGTTAGCAGCAGGCTGCCAATGGTCAGGAAATTTTATTTTGTTTACTCAGAGTGTTTGCACCTAATCTAAGGAAGAGTAGGACCGAGAACTCAGAAAGCAATTCTGAAGATCTGGTTCTGAAGGAAGACAGGCTTTGGACTGGGCAGGAAGGCAGTTCAGAGCAGCCAAGCAGTGGCGCTGCAGTGCGGTCCCTTGGGACAAGGCTGATTTCCTGGTGGTATTACCTACACCTTCCTTCTGTGTTGGCATTTTGAGGAGGGCTCCAGGCTCACCGATATCTCGGGCAATCCCCAATTTGAATTCTGCGTCATTCGCTGAAGTCGTTGAGCCTTATTGATATGCAAATGCCACTGAGAGGGACACCTATGAAAAGGCATCTGAGTTTCAGTCTGACTTTTCCAACTAAATGAATATATCTTTTTACATCTCTGGGCCTCAGATTCTTTACCTATAAAATAGAGATGGAAGTGCCACCTAACACACAGGGTTTTTGAGACTGGAATTTGTCAATAAAAAACCTTTCTACAGAAAGAATGGTTATCCATAATAGTTTCTACATGCATGGTGCCTTAGCCACTTGCATCACTCTGTGTCATATTAGGTATGTGCTTCTAACTCAGGGGGTTTCCCAGGTGGCTCAGATAGTAAAGTGTCTGCCTGCATTGCGGGAGACCCGGGTTCGGTCCCTGGCTCAGGAAAATGCCCTGGAGAAGGAAATGGTAACCCATTCCAGTACTCTTGACTGGAAAATCCCATGGACGGAGGAACCTGGTAGGCTATGGTCCATGGGGTCTCAAAGAGTCGGACATGACTGAGCAACTTCACTTTTACTTTCTAACTCACTACATGGGAGAGAGTAGGTGCTCAATAAAGCGTAGATGAATTCAGTTCAGTCGCTCAGTCGTGTCCCACTCTGCGACCCCGTGAACTGCAGCACACCAGGCCTCCCTGTCCATCACCAACTCCCGGAGCTCACTCAAACTCATGTCCACCAAGACGCTGATGCCATCCAACCATCTCATCCTCTGTCGTCCCCTTCTCCTCCTGCCTTCCATCTTTCCCAGCAGCAGGGTCTTTTCAAATGAGTCAGTTCTTTGCATCAGGTGGCCAAAGGATTGGAGCTTCAGCTTCGGCTTTAGCATCAGTCCTTCTGATGAATATTCAGAACTGATTTCCTTTACGATTGACTGGTTTGAGCTCCTTACAGTCCAAAGGACCCTCAGGAGTCTTTTTCAACACCACAGTTCAAAAGCATCAGTTCTTCAGTGCTCAGCTTTCTTTATGGTCCAGTCCTCACAACCATCCATGCTGCTGCTGCTGCTGCTGCTGCTAAGTCCCTTTAGTCATGTCTGACTGTTGACTAGATGGAACTTTGTCAGCAAAGTAATGTCTCTGTATTTTAATATGCTGTCTAGGTTGCTTATAATTTTTCTTCCAAGGAGCAACATCTTTTAATTTCATGGCTACAGTCACCATATACAGTGATTTTGGAGCCCAAGAAAATAAAGTCTGTCACTGTTTCTACTGTTTGCCCATCTATTTGCCATGAAGTGGTGGAATGGGTGCCATGATCTTAGTTTTTTGAATGTTGAGCTTTAAGCCAACTTTTTCACTCTCCTCTTTAGCTTTCATCACGAGGTTCTTTAGTTCTTCTTCACTTTCTGCCATAAGGGTGGTGTCATCTGCATATCTGAGGTTATTAATATTTCTCCCAGCAGTCTTGATTCCAGCTTGTGCTTCATCCAGCCCAGCGTTTCTCATGATGTACTCTCCTATAAGTTAAATATGTAGGGTGACAATATACAGCCTTGATGTACTGCTTTCTCAATTTGGAACCAGTCTGTTGATCCATGTCCAGTTCTAACTGTTGCTTCTTGACCTGCATACAGATTTCTCAAGAGGCAGGGCAGCTGGTCTGGTATTCCCATCTCTTGAAGAATTTTCTAGTTTGTTGGGATGCACACAGTCAAAGGCTTTGGCATAGTCAATAAAGCAGAAGTAGATGTTTTTCTGAAGCTCTCTTGCTTTTTCAATAATCCAATAGCTGTTGACAATTTGAGCTCTGGTTCCTCTGCCTTTTCTAAAACCAGCTTGACCATTTGGAAGTTCTCAGTTCGTGGCTTGGAGAATTTTGACCATTACTTTGCTAGCGTGTGAGACAAATGTAATTGTGCTGTAGTTTGAACAGATTTGGCATTGCCTTTCTTTGGGATTAGAATGAAAACTGACCTTTTCCTGTCCTGTAGCCACTGCTGAGTTTTCCAAATTTGCTAACATACTGAGTGCAGCACTTTCACAGCACCGTTTTTCAAGATTTGAAACAGCTCAACTGGAATTCCATCACCTCCACTAGCTTTGTTCATAGTGATGCTGCCTAAGGCCCACTCGATTTCACATTCCAGGATGTCTGGCTCTAAGTGAGTGATCATACCACTGTAGTTGTCTGGGTCACTAAGATCTTTTTTGTATTGTTCTTCTGTGTATTCTTGCCACCTCTAAAAATTAATTTAAAAAATTCATTGGAGAAATGACTATTTAGGTCTCTGCTCATTTTTTGATTGGGATGTTTGTTTTGATGCTGTTAAGCATCATGAGCTATTTATAAATTTTGGAAACTAATCCCTTGTCAGTCATATCATTTGCAAATATTTTCTCCTAATTTGTAGGTTGTCTTTTTGTTTTGTTTATTATTTCCTTTGCTGTGCAAAGCTTCTGAGTCTAAGTAGGTCCCATTTGTTTATTTTTGTTTTTATTTCAATTATTCTGGTGGACTGAAAAAGATATTATTGTGATTTATGTCAGAGAGTGTTCTGCCTATGTTCAACCAATGATTGTTGTGTTCAACCCAATCAGCAAATGGGAAGAAGACCTAAATGGACATTTCTCCAAAGATGACATACGGGTGGCCAAGAGGCACATGGAAATTTGCTCAACAGTGCTAATTATCAGAGAAATGCAAATCCAAACTACGATGAAGAATCACCTCACACCAATCAGAATGACTATCATAAAAAAAATCCACAAACAATAAATGTTGGAGAGGGTGTGAGGAGAAGGTAACCCTCCCACACTGTTGGTGGGAATGTAACTTGGTACACTCATTATAGAGAACAGTGTGGAGGTCCCTCAAAAAACTAAAAACAGAGCTACCATATGACCCTGCAATCCCATCCCTGGGCATATATCCAGAGAAAAACATGATCTGAAAGGATACATACAGCCCAATGTTCACGGCAGCACTGTTTACAGTAAGCAAGACATGGAGGCAATCTACATGTCCACCAAGAGTGGAATGGGTAAAGAAGATGTGGTCAATATACGCAAAGTAATATTACTTAGTCATTAAAAAGAACGAAATACTTCTGTTTGCAGCAACATGGATGGATCTAGAGATTGTCATCCTGAGTGAAATAAGTTAGAGAAGGAGAAATATAGTCTGACATCCTTTTTATATGGAATCTAAAAAATTATACAAATGAATTTACTTAACAAAACAGAAAGAGACTCAGACTTAGAGAATGAACTCTTATGGCTGAGGGGGGGAAGAGATAGGGAGTTTGGGACATGAGCATACTGCTGTAGTCAAAATGGATAACCAACAAGGACCAGCACATGGAGCTCTGCTCAATGTTATGTGGCCGCATAGAGGGGAGGATAGATTGGAGGAGATGGATACATGTGTGTGTATGGCTGAGTCCCTTCACTGTTCACCTGAAACTATCACAACATTGTTAACTGGCTATACCCTGATACAAAATAAAAGTTTAAGAGAAAAATTCATGACTGAGATTATTCAAAGCTGAGTTGCAATCTCTGCAAGAATCAGCCTTTTTTTTGTATAACTTTATCACTAATGTGGAGCATTGCGGTCCCAACATAAAGCAAAGAAACCCTCCTTCTTGGTTGCACTGTGTTATTTTCCATTTCCTTAGCCTGACAGGGCTATCAAAACAACCATTCAGTTTCTCTTCCTCTCAGCAGTCCCCTCTAAAATGAGTAAATAATCCTCCAGAAGGAAAGAAGTTTTAATCCCTAAGATAACTTTGAGCACCTGTTCTTCCATGCTGCTGCTGCTGCTAAGTCGCTTCAGTCGTGTCCGACTCTGTGCGACCCCATAGACGGCAGCCCACCAGGCTCCCCTATCCTTGGGATTCTCCAGACAAGAACATAGAGCCTGGTCTAACAATTATTCACTATCTTATTAGATGAGCAATGCTTTTATCACATGTTTCTAAATGTCCCTTACCCTAAGAAAGAAATGTATCTATTTCACCATTACCAGAAGTGAAATTTTCTTTAAACCTTTTCTACTCAGTAGATATAGATTTAGATATTCCCTGGTAGCTCTGAAGGTAAAGAATCTGCGTGCAATGCAAGAGACCTGGGTTCGATCCCTGGGTTGGGAAAAAGGGCATGGATCCTTCTTCTCCAAGGGATCCCATGGAGAAGGGCATAGAAACCCATTCCAGTATTCTTGCCTGGAGAATCTCCATGGACAGAGAAGCCTGGTGGGCTACAGTTAATGGGGTCTCAAAGAGTCAGACACAGCAGAGCAACTAAGCACAGCACAGCATGTAGATAGTATAGACATAAATAGAACTAGATAGCTATAATATAGATATACAGATGTAGATATACTGATAGAATTGTTGAGTGTGTTTTCATCTTTCGCAAGAGTAGCATCATAATGTATATTCAGTAAATTTCTTTGTTTTCTCCACAGGCTTCTATTTTAGAACATATAGATCTTCCTCATTCTGTTTCAGTAGTACCCACGGAACTCTTGACGGTGGACATCGCTAGAAGGTCGAGGGTTTGTCTCTGATAAAATCAGCAGTCAAAGGGGTACTCTGGCTTTTATATAACACTTTTCAGATAAGTCAATGAATTCATTTTGACTTGTGAAATTTAAAATTTGATAAAGTATTAGAGTTATACTGGTGGAAAGCGCATTTTGGAATAAAAACAAAAGACCTTTGGGTAAGAGAGTGTCATTCTGCCAGACAACTTCTCTGGCATTTACAGATTATTTGCGACACAGTGTGTTTGTAGCAGCTTTTCCCCTGCAGTATTTCAAAAGACTCTATTCCTCCATTTTTCCCCCCAGTACTTTGGTCAACATCACCATCTAACCAATCTGTATGTTGCCCTCTGTTCATGGAACAGAATCTTTTCCCCTGCACACTGAGTTATTTTTTTCATCTTTTCCCCTTTTGCTTCTGTAGGCACACATTGTGCATTTTTGGTGAGCCTGGAGAAGCTGCAGTGAAGAATTTGTTTATTTTTTCATGTGAATGAAGATAAAATTCTGTAAAAACCAAGTTTAAATAGCTACAGAGCAAAGCTTTTATATGCTCATTTACTCTTACACAGACTATTTGGCAGGGCCCTCCTAAAAGTCAGTAGACAGAAAAATATGCTGTCTTAAAATATAATGTAACAAAAAACAGTGGGCTTTTAATTATTCTCCTAAGGCTATTCCTACCTTTAAAAAATAAATGAAAGCAAGCTTGACCGCCTTTTAAAGGCTGGAACGCAAATTAACAGGCACTAAGACAGCCGATGGCATCCCTAGCACCCCGAGGCTCGTATGCAGGTCTCCCCTGAACAGGGATGCTCTTCTGGTCTGCATTCAACGTCTGATGGGTCCCCCGGGCTCGTGGTCTCTGCAGCTCCACCCACGTGCTCCAGCTTCCCTCTCTCGATCACAGCCAGCAGCATCCCTAGATTTCAGCTATCAACCTCTTCCAACTTGCATGTTCCTCTCAGCATCTTGTTTCACCATCACTTGTTTGTTGAATGAATAAATGAGAGCAAAGCAATTTGCCCTTGTTCACAGTACTACCAAGTAGCAGAATGCACTTGCTTCTCTCTTCAGCACCCTGCTACCCACTTAGTAGGGAATAGAGGAGCAACACCAAACACAACTTTCCCCCACTACCTACCTGGGTCCAAGTCAATTCTAGTTAAGTGCCTGCAAAATTGTCATGTGTACATTCCTACTGTTATTTGTACATAATTTAACCTAATTATTGATGATTTGCTAACTCCTCAGTGATGGTTTTAGCTTCCAGTACATACTACTAAAAAGAGAAGATATTTGCCCACAGCTTGATACATATCTTTAGACAGTAAATGAAGGTTCAAAATGAATAAAATATGTATCTTTAAAGTATATGAACTGGCATAGTGAACAAAGGTGATACATGGATTGTGATCAAAACACAGGTTTGTTTTTACCTTCCACTGTTCCTTTGAACATTATTTCATAGGGATAATCGTCCCTGCCCCCAAATTCCCAGTGAGTCCATGGATTTTTTTTCTCACTTCAAGGTTAACAGTCCCACTACCATTTAAATTTGAAGGTACGGTTTGTTTCAGAAATTGGCCCTAGACACTTAGCAGTAGAAATGCACGACTTTGTTTGGCATTAGGTCTTCTTCCTCCCCTTGTGTGGGCTCCTGGGTCCTTTGTGGCGCATCATTATTTGAGGACCCCTTACAGTTCTTTTGGAGAAGGCAATGGCACCCCACTCCAGTACTCTTGCCTGGAAAATCCCATGGACGGAGGAGCCTGGTAGGCTGCAGTCAATGAGGTTGCTAAGAGTCGGACAGGATTGAGTGACTTTACTTTGACTTTTCACTTTCATGCACTGGAGAAGGAAATAGCACCCCACTCCAGTATTCTTGCCTGGAGAATCCCATGGATGGGGGAGCCTTGTGGGCTGCCGTCTATGGGGTCGCATGGAGTCAGACACAACTGAAGCGACTTAGCAGCAGCAGTAGCAGCAGTACAGCTCTTTATGGGGACCCCTTACAGCCCTTTTTGGGGACCCCTTACAGCCCTTTTTGGGGACCCCTACAGCCCTTGGGCAGCTTACATAAACCTCTGTCCTCTTCCTGCGGGAGTCTCTTTCTGTTTCCAGGTAGTCTAGTGTGGCAGGACCAAGACACCCCCACCAACTCTCTTTCCAGCAGAAGGAAGGAAGGAAAGTCGCTCAGTCGTGTCCGACTCTTTGTAACCCCACGGACTGTAGCCTATCCTCTGTCCATGGGATTTTCCAGGCAATAATACTGGAGTGGATTGCCATTTCCTTTTCCAGGGGATCTTCTCGACCCAGGGATCGAACCTAGGTCTCCCACATTGTAGACAGACGGATAGTCAATATTTGAGAATACACAGTTTAGTCCCATGAGCTGACAAATTTGGAGTGTAGGGGTGGGGATTCTGGTCTGGCCAGCAGGAGGCATTCTAAACACAGAAAACCACCATGCATGAGGAAAGGGGCCCCTGGATTCAAAGAGAATAATGGAAGTCTCCTTAGAAGCCACCTCTTCATTGCTTGGCTCTGCTGAACAGGGAATGGAGTGCATAGGAATGATTAACCCAGTGGGCTGATGACAGACAGAAGAAGCCAAGCATCTTGGGCTCTTCCATCGCACTACTTCTCAAAGAAACATTTTCAGTGTCTCTGTCTTTGCTGTACTTCAGCAAAAAGCAAAAATCAACATATGGGCTAAGATAACAGATATTTAGCATGTCACATTGTTGGGCTGGGTTTTCCTGCCTTCTCACCATGCCCCATGTGCGTGATGACCATTCTTCTGGAAATGAAGGCTTGGACGCCTTGCTTGACAAGTGCAGATACACCAGTGAGAACAACAGGACAGTCTACTGTTAATACATGAACTATCTGAGGGAGACCTAGGAAGAACAGCCCCTAATAGCAGACTGAGAGTTCCACAGGAAATTCAGCAGAGATGGTCAGTTTGTCCTGCTTTCCCAGAGCAAACGGACAGAGCTCAGTGGTTACTGTGTGACCTTTAAAGAAGTGAGAATCTTACTGTTAGACATGACAGAAGCCTGAGAATACTTATCTACCTGCTGCTATAAATTAGTCTTGCTCAATTCACTTTATTCAATTCAGTGCCGAGCTGGATGAAGGACAAGCTGGAGTCAAGATTGCAGGGAGAAATATCAACAACCTCAGATATGTAGATGCCACCACCCTTATGGCAGAAATGGATGTCATAAATGGATGTGAGAGTTGGACTATAAAGAAAGCTAGCACTGAAGAACTGATACTTTTGAATTGTGGTATTGGAGAAGACTCTGGAGAGTCCTTTGGACTGTAAGGAGATCAAACCAGTCAATCGTAAAGGAAATCAGTTCTGAATATTCATCAGAAGGACTCATGCTCAAGCTGAAGCTGAAGCTCCAATCCTTTGGCCACCTGATGCAAAGAACTGACTCATCTGAAAAGACCCTGATGCTGGGAAAGATGGAAGGCAGGAGAAGGGGACAACAGAGGATGACATGGTTGGGTGGCATCACCGACTTAATGGACATAAATTTGAGCAAGCTCGGCAAGTTGGTGATGGATAGGGAGGCCTGGCGTGCAGCAGTCCATGGGGTTTCAAATAGTCAGACACAACTGAGAGACAGCTAAACTGGTGTAAATCAATATATAACATTTGTTTTTCTCCTTCTGACTTACTTCACTCTGTACGGCAGTCTGTAGGCAGTTCACATCTCTGCAGATGGCACAGCTTTGTTCCTTCTAATGGCTGAGTAATATTCAGTTGTACATCTATACATGAGATCTTCTCTATCCATTCCCCGGTTAATGGGCATTTAGGTCGTTTCCATGTCTTGGTTTGTTTAGGTCATGCTGCAGTGAACGCTGGGGTGCGTGTGTCTCTGGATTACAGTTTTCTTTGGGTACATGCCCAGAAATGGGTTTGCTGGTTCATATAGTAGTTCTATATTTAGCTTTTTAAGGACTCTCCCTACTGTTGTCCATAGTGACTGTATCAATTTACATTCTCACCAACAGGATAATCAGGTTCCCTTTTCTCCATACCCTCTCCAGCATTTATTGTTTGTAAATATTTTGATGATGGCCATTCTGACTTGTGTAATGTGATACCTTATTGTAGCTTTGATTTACATTTCACTAATAATTAGCGTGTTGAGCATCTTTTCCTGTGTCAATTGGCCATGTGTATATCTTTGGAGAAATGTCTACTTAAGGCGTCCCATTTTTGGATTGGGTTGTTTGTTATTTTGATATCGAGCTGCAGGAGCTGTTTGTATATTTTGGAGAGTAATCCCTTCCCAGTTGCTTCATTTGCAAATGTTTTCTCCATTCTGAGTGTTGTCTGTTCATCTTGTTTGTGGTTTCCTTTGCTGTGCAAAAGCTTTTAATTAGGTACCAGTTGTTTATTTTTGTTTTTATTTTCATTGCTGTAGGAGGTGGAAGATCTTGCTGCAATTTATGTCAAAGAGTGTTCTGTGTTTTCCTCTAAGAGTTTTACAGTGTCTGGCCTTCAGTCATGAATTTGGTTTAAAGTTAACTCATGTTACTTGGGCGTGTATGTGCCTACCAGAAATAAAATTATGTTCTCTAGAGGAAAAGTATATCATTCTGGGGAACAAATTAGTCGACAAACAATTTTGCAAGTAGATGTCTGATCTATAATTAAAACAAAACAGGCACATGAGGGACGAAAAGGAAACAATAATGAAAACCAGCAGAAACAAGGATGGTAAGAAGAGAAGCATAGAGAAACCAGATATTGGAGCTATCAGATTCATAGTTTAAAATATCCATTCATTATATTCAGAGAGATAAAAGACAACTGTGAGAAGTATGTCAGAGTACTAGAAACTATAAAAATTAAAAAATATGAAGTCTGCAACTAAAAATTAAAACTGAAATTAAAAGCTCAATGAGAGTCTTCCCTGGTGGTGCAGTAAATGGGGGTCTACCTGCCAATGCAGGGGACACAGGTTCGATCCCTGGTCCAAGAGGATTCCACATGCCACGGAACAACTAAGCTCGTGCACCAGAACTTCTGAGCCCATGCTCTAGCAACTACTGAGTCTGTAGCAACTACAGAGCCTGTGCGCTGCAACTGCTGAGGCCCACACGCCTGGAGCCTGTGCTCTGCAACAGGAGGATACGCCCCAGTGAGAAGTGTGTGCACGGCAGTGAAGAATGACCCCACTTATCACTAGAGAAAGCCTGCATGCAGCAACAAAGAACCAGTGCAACCAAAAATTAAAAAAAGCTCAATGAATATTTTTAACAGCAAACTAAACATTGATAGAGAGATTTAGTGAATTGAAAGATATTTTGGAAGAAAATATTTAGAAGGAAGCATAAATAGACAAAAGGAAAAATATAAAATAAAGAAATAATAGGTATAGAAAATTCTGTGCGAAGATCAGTCATATGATACGTTAAGTGCAAGAAGGAAAGGAGAGGAAGGATGGGGCAGAAGAATATCCTAAGAGATTATGGCTGAGAGTTTTTCTGAACTGATTAAAGATACCAAGCCACAGATACTTGAAGACATACAAAGCCACGTGGGATAAATACAAAGAAAGTTACACCTAGGCACATTGTATATTTTTGACTCCTTTTTTTAGGGCAAGTTATTAATTGCCCATATAAGTGTGGGTTCAGCTCTGGGCCCTCCTTTCAGTTCAATTCAGTTCAGTAGCTCAGTCATGTCCGACTCTTTGCGACCCCATGAACCACAGCATGCCAGGCCTCCCTGTCATCACCAACTGCTGGAGTCTGCCCAAACCCACGTGCATCAAGTTGGTGATGCCATCCAACCATCTCATCCTCTGTTGTCCCCTTCTCCTGCCCTCAATCTTTCCCAGCAGCAGGGTCTTTTCAAATGAGTCAGCTCTTTGCATCAGATGGCCAAAGTATTGGTGTTTCAGCTTCAATGTCAGCCTTTCCAATGAACACCCAGGACTGATCTCCTTTGGGATGGACTGGTTGGATCTCCTTGTACTCCACGGGACTCTCAAGAGTCTTTTCTAACACGACAGTTCAAAAGCCTCAATTCTTTGGCACTCAGCTTTCTTTATAGTTCAACTCTCACATCCATACATGACTACTAGAAAAATCATGGCTTTGACTAGATGGACCTTTGTTGACAAAGCTCCCATGAACCGCGGCATGCCAGGCCTCCCTATCCATTACCAACTGCTGGAGTCTATCCAGCAGTTGGTGGGACCCAGAAATTTTACTCCTAGACAGACATCCAATAGACACAAAAACATGTGTCTGTATAAAAACATGTTCATAGATATTCATAGCAGCATTATTCACAAGAGCCAAGAGATGGAAAGAACTGAAACCCAAACCCACGTGCATCAAGTCGGTGATGCCATCCAACCATCTCATCCTCTGTCGTCCCCTTCTCCTCCTGCCCTCAATCTTTCCCAGCATCAGGGTCTTTTCCAATGAGAAAGCTCTTTGCATGAGGTGGCCAAAGTGTTGGAGGTTCAGCTTCAGCATCAGTTCTTCCAATGAATATTCAGGACTGATTTCCTGAAATTGTCTTCAATTTCAGGATCTGACCCAGGCTCGTTTCAAATTACTGCCTCTTGGTTGAGACTTGGAATGTGTGAGATTTTATTTGTGCCCTTTAAGAGCAGAGTCTTTATTCCTTACAGTCCTCCGGCTTTCTTCTGCAAGCTCCATTGGCCAGATGTTCTGGGAGCTTGTCTTCTTGGTGGAGGACCCCAGGCTAATGAGCCCAGTCTGAGGCTAGGATCCCTGGCTCCTTGGGGAGAACCTCTGCAGTTGTAATTCCCCTCCCATTTGTGTGTCACTTACCCGAGGAGAAGAAAATGGCACCCCACTCCAGTATTCTTGCCTGGAGAATCCCATGGACGGAGGAGCTTGGTGGGCTACAGTCCATGTGTCGCAAAGAGTCGGACACGACTGAACGACTTCACTTTCACTTTACCGGAGGATATGGATCTTGACTATACTGCATCTCTGCCCCTTCTATCCATCTCATTGTGGGTCCTTCTGTTTTGAAAATGTTTCTTGCTAGTCTTTAGTCTGTTCTTATAGATAGTTACTGTGTAAATAGCTGTGGTTTGCCCATGGGAGGAGGGAAGCTTAGGGTCTTCCTACTCTGACATCTTGGCCAGCTTGGCCTTAATTATCTTGTCATATGCTATTTGTTATCTCTATGTCATTTTTGTTGAAGTGTCTGTTCAGATCTTTTGATCACTTTTAAATTGAGTTTTTTGTTTTCTTAATGTTGAGCTTTAAAAGTTCTCTGTATTTTGGATACAAGTTCTTTATCAAATATGTGTTTTGCAAATACATTATCCCAATCTGCGGCTTATTTTTTAATTGTCTTAAACTACCTTAATTATTTCTACTTTTTTCTTCAACATGTGACAGGCTGGTGAAGTAATTGGTATCCTTACACACTACTAGTGGGAATATAGACTGGTGCAGCCTCTTTGGAAAACAGTCTGGCAGTTTGTCAAATGCTGAAACACAGTTACCATGTGACCCAGAAATTTTACTCCTAGATTAGACACCCAATAGACATAAAAACATGTGTCTGTATAAAAACATGTTCATAGATATTCATAGCAGCATTATTCACAAGAGCCAAGAGATGGAAAAAACTGAAAGGTCTATCAGAAGACAAATGGATAAGCAAAACTGTGTGATGTATATCCTTTCAAGGACTAGTATTTGACTATAAAAAGGAATGAAATACTGATAGATGCTACAACTTGGATGAATCTTGAAAATGTTGTGCTAAAAGAACCCAGCTATTAAAACAAAAGCTCAATTGTTGTGTGAATACATTCATACAAACTTTTAGAAAGGGAAATCTATATACTACACAATGGACTATTATTCATTGTTTAAAAAGAAGGAAATCTTACCATTTGTGACAACACGGATGCGCCTCGAGGATATTATGCTAATTGAAAGAAACCAGACACAGAAAAACAACCACTGCATGATCTCAGCAGTGTGTTCTAAAATAGTCATACACGACCCTGTATGTGAGACAACAAAAGAGACACAGAGGTATAGAACGGACTTTTGGCCTCTGAGGGACAGGGAGAGGGTGGGATGACTTGGGAGAATGGCATTGAAACATGTATACTATCATAGAAACAATGAAGCGTCAGTCTATGTTCAATACAGGATACAGGATGCTTGGGGCTGGTGCACGGGGTGATCCAGAGAGAAGATATGGGGTGGGAGGTGGGAAGGGGGTTCGGCATTGGGAGATCGTGTACACCTGTGGCTGATTCATGTCAATATATGGCAAAACCAATACAGTATTGTAACATAGAATAAAGTATTAAAAAAGAAAAGAAAAGCAACCCCATTCCAATAAAACTTAATTTTAAATAAATAAATAAAAACAAAATAATCATATACCCAGTGAGAGAGCGGAATGGTGGTTATCAGGGATGCAGGTAGAGGGAAATGGGGAGATGCTGGACAAAGGGTGCAAAATTTCAGTTACACAAGATGAATAGGTTCTGGATATCTAATGTATAACAATGTGAATATAGCTAACAATGTTGTATTGTGCATTGACATTTTCTTAGAAAGTAGATCTTAAGAGTTCTCACCACAGGAAAGAAAGAGAGGAACGAAGAAAGGGAAAATAGTGGTAAGTATGTGAGGTAATAGATATGTTAATCAACTGAATTGTGGTCATTATTTCACAACGGATACATACATCAAATCATAACACTGTACCATTAAATATGTCCAATTTTAGGCTGTCAATTGTTCAGTAGCTAATCATATCCATCTCTCTGAGACCCCACAAACTGTAGCGCACCAGGCTTCCCTGTCCTTCACGCTCTCCCTGAGTTTGTGCAAACTCATGGCCATGGAGTCAGTGATGCCATCCCACCATCTCATTGTCTGTCACCCTTTTCTTCTCTTGTCCTCAATCTTTCCCAGCATCAGGGTCTTTTCATGAACATAAAAAGCGTCTCTCTTTGACCTCGGAGCATCAGTTCTTCGACAGTCCGCTTTCTTGATAGTCCAACTCTCACATCCATACCTGAAGGTGAAGTTGCTCAGTTGTGTCTGACTCTTTGCGACCCCATGGACCATAGCCTAATAGGCTTCTCCAGCCATGGAATTCTCCAAGCAAGAATACTGGAGTAGATTGCCATTTCCTTCTCCAGGAGATCTTCCCAACCCAGGGATCGAACCTGGGTCTCCCATGTTGGAGGCAGATGCTTTAACC